>JALLPC010000802.1:0-11364 GCA_036940045.1 Stephanocyclus meneghinianus | reverse complement strand
ATATTTAGCAAGCTAGGAGTGTCACCCACCCAGAAGAGACTAGAGGAGGTCTTTTGATCCCCATCAAATAAAAAAACTTGATCCCAAACACTACTTTTCACTGGTCTGAGCTGTATGGTGAGTATTTGGTTGTTGATTGGTGTGGGTATTTTGTGAGTCTCTTACTCAATGTTGATTGATTGGAATAAGTGTCCAAATGAATAGTTTGAGTTAGTATGTTTTATGATTTTATAGATCTTTTCTGTTTCAAGGGTGTACACAAATGGAACTTCATGTAGTCTCCAATAGTCATGATGCAAATGCATGCTTGTGTTCTGTGATGATGTTTGAAATTTATTGTGATCATTTTTTCAGCTTGCAATGGATACATGGAGTGATTTCAATTTACCTGTCTGTCATGTTTTACTGGTACATGCTTTTGAGGATTGCTGCAAGACCTTGAATGAAGTCAATTGTCTTCTTGGTCTTGAGTTTGCTGATTTATGAGGTCTTTTGCCATCTATTATTTCAGTTTGGCTTAATGAACATCCACTTTCATTTTCATTAAATACGGTCCAATTTGGTGATGATACACTGTAAAAATTTATCATGTATTTGTTGTTGGTAATAATCTGTCTTTGGTTGCAGAGTCAATGTATCTCGTCATTTAACTTCAGCTATTGTCTGTGTCATGAATGATGTGATATTGTATTGCTCCTCATGACAGGCAGCATGCTCATATAGTTCCTCTACATGTTCAACTGTTTCACAGTCATACACATTCTTCATTGGTTCAAAAATGTGATGCAATATAGATAGATTTTATCAGGGTGATGCTTTTCAATTTGTAGGTCTCTTTGTTTACCTCAATCAACAAATGAGATCACCTTTCAAGGAGAACACATTAGTCCAATGTGTCATAATATTTGATATCTTCAATTAAAAACATTGCTTTTTTAGTGATGTTCTCAGACCATTCTTCGAATTACTACATTTCAGGAGATGACTTTGTTGCTTGGGTGATTTTTTTGTAATGTTTTGACTGATATACTCATTCTTGACTTGTTAGTTCACCATGTTGATAGTTGAGGTTGTTCCATTGGTCAAGACATGTTGGTTTATTCCTCCTAATTCTCTGTGCTTGAACATTTGCAACTGACCTGTTGTTTGACTTCCAAAGAGTGTAATCAATTTGATCACTTGTCTCCTTACACTGAAAGTGACTGTAATTTCTCATGTCTTGTCATCCTTAATTCAGTTGACATACTAAGATTGGGACCAAGAACAAACTCTGTTATATTATGTGGCACACTTTATTTAGAGTTTGTGGTATTGAGTTCAAAAAAATCTGTGCTAATTTGTGAATGTGTCTTGGATTTAGACAAGTTGACCACACAAACATCTCCTTAATTATTTCAACAATATTGACACTACAACTTTTGATGTATTTTACAGAATATCATTTGGCTTGTTAAGACACAGTGGTCTTTTCTAAACTTTTTGTGCTATTCCTATTCAGATTCTCCATGATGTCACCATGCTTAAAGTCAAACTGCTCCAACAGAACTGGAGTTGTATTCCCTGTCCAAAAAGCAAAATGTTCTACTGCTATTAATCAGCAACTGGGTATAAACATGAGCAATATTTTTTACTCTGTCAGTGTTGCCCATAATTTAGGAATTACATTTAGCCTCTATACTTTACCACCAACAGAGCTATACTCATATTCAAATTACCCATACAAGATATGTCTACAGTGGATGTGGGATAGTAATTTCCCCCGGGCTATAATTTGCATTGTCAGACATTTCTATCCATGCAATTCTTCTGAAATTATTAATCACAACACCCCAACCATTCATCATCTCCTGCCCATGGACATGGGATGTCTAGCCTTTGACTTCACCTATCTCTTGTTGAAATTTGTGTCTTGCCTTTGCATATTGATTGCATTTCAGCTCTTGTTCAAATCTTGGATGAGGAGCCCATTCCTGTTGATGTAATGTGTGAAATGATTTTTTGGGGCAACTGATGAGCATGACCTTTCCCCCCTTGACAAGCAAACAATGCTGTTGCCACAACAACACTGATGCAAATCAACCAACAAAGGCATACATTGAATACAATCACGAAGAGCAGAAGAAAGTGTCATGAGTGATTGGAGCAATGCAGTCTCTAGATTCACCAGAAAGCACTTCAAATGGACATTTAGCATCCAGTGATATGTAGTGGACACCATTATCAGCAATTTGGCCCAATGATGCTATTTGGATAAAAACAGTCTGTAGGGAGGAAACACAACAATTAGTCCCATATGTCAAGTTCTTGTGTGTCAAGGCTTGTTGGTGTGTTATGGATTTTTTCTAAATGGGAGAAATTACATGCATGCATGGTTTCAAAGTTGATACATGGTCTGGTCAATAGTTGTTCTTTGACAGCATATGCTCAGCACATTGTTGACTTGCATAGAAGAGTTCACAAAATACTTGCAATGTTGCGCTCATTTGAGGTGACAACAGTGTAATGGAATAACTATCCTACAGTATCAAAATGGCGTTTTCAAGGACATGGAAGGTGTGCTGTAATTGGCCTTGATGTAGTGGTCAACCATAACTTATGCTTATTATTTTGAAATGCTGCCTTTGGGCTTCCTGGTACATTGGATGATATCAATATCTGGGAGAGATCTGCTTTGTTGGAATCAATGAGGAATGGGCAGTATGACATAATTGTCCATGACTTCATGATTCATGAGCAAGTATTCTCAAAACTCTTTATCTTGTTGATTGGATCTATCATTGTCTCACCCAACTCCTGTGAGCCGGCCTGATTCCACAACAAAATCAGGTAGTAGTTTTGAAATTGACCAACAAGATATTAGGTGATATGTTGCATGAGGATGTGATGTGCTAAAGCTAAAGTGTTTGGCTCTCATTCATTCCATCAAACTTCAACATAATGTATTACTTGATCTTAGCAACCATGCACATGTACAACATGATGCTGAAAGCAAGAGTGAGCAACAACAAAAGGGATCAATGTGCACAACAATCCAGAGTGACCTCAAGGATACCATGAATGCAAGTGCCGAAGACAAGACAAAAATGGAAGCAACAATGAAAATGATGCTTTTAGCATAGTCATGGAGGATAGTGCATTTGACAGTGACCTTCTCAATAACTGGGATAAGTTTGAGCTCGTTCACTAGAAGTGGGAAGCAGTATACACCTATGATGAATCAATATGACTGAAAGAAGCAATGAAGAGACATTTATACAAAGTGAAATTTGGAGTCACTGCACTCAATAGTGCAAATGAGACCTTTGTTAAATATAATATGCTAAGTTTTAAAATGTGTCTGATAAAACAATCATTTCAAAAAGGATTCATTTACAGCAATTATATAACTTAGCTAAATTTGATCGATCAATCATATACACCACTCCTCCTTTTGAAACAGTTAAATATGACCACTTGGAAAGAGAGACCACCATTATCTTTTGCTGTGTTAAATGGAGTAGGATGGCAATACCATCACATGGGTGCCCATTCCTTGGTAAGACCTTGATCCTCATCTTTGATTAAGTGATCACAAACAACCAAGTCTATCTCATCCAACAAATCCTAGCTAAATGTTCTACAGCTTTTCTCATATGAAAAATGAGCCTTTAGGATTTATCAGCATTATGAAGTCAATACTATCAAGATTGTGAACTCAAAAAAACTTGGCTAATTTCTGGGTAGCTGCTTGATGTACTTGTAGTAGGGGCACTTTTCTGTAACCTGCTCTGTGATAAAATTGTTCATCCCATTCAAGCATTCTCAGCCTGTGGGACATTCATTGCATGTTAGTGCTCTGACAAAGCTGTTTACTTCATCTTAAGTTGAATCCTTTTCACCAACTTGAGCTGGAAAGGGAAGGTTACTTTTTGTATTAAATTCAGGTCTTGTCAGGTTGTTTCAGCTTAACTATTGGGGAGCTTTAATTCATATTTTGGGAGTTTTGAGAGGAAGAAGCACATCTTCATTATGCATTAGTTTACTTAACTTCTTGAGCATATATCCTTGGTAAAGATGGGAGAGCATGACACATGATCTTCCCTGATATTGGTATAGTACAAATCTAACTTGCATCATCCCTAATTTCTCCCAAAGTTAGTGGATTTCAATGAAGAGTCCCTGCAATTTTTTGGCTTGCTGGTTTTAGACAGCACTGATGGCAGTAGTGAATGAATTCCATTCTGTGAATGAACTCAATTGTAGTGAATCCATCATTTGATGTTTTTAACTTGTTCGTTATTGTCCCAAGTTCTTTGAAACAAATGGAAATATCTTCCCAGTATTTACCTACCTCAGTATTGGTGTTCTGTTTTAAGTAACATGATACTTTCATGATTGCCTTAGAACTAGCTCATCACTGACAAAGGCACAGACATAACATGAGCATGTCCATGGATGATCCCTCGGCCTTTGTTGACTTCTTCTTCTTGTCACCTCTTGCGGTTGCATTAGCTTTATGGTCATATGTTAGGTGGCATATTCTTTGCCGGACAACATGCTGGAGAGACATGAGTTCCGAGTGCTAAATTGTGGTGTTGGTGAAAAGCAGATGCCATGGTACTTAGACAATGTGTTGTTGTGATGTTCCATCAGGAACCAACAGAATCCTGCAAATTTGGGAAGATTTGGGATATCTTTGGGTAGGAAATATGGCAGGAAGTGCAAATGAATGTTCTGCCACAAGAATTGTGCTCTTCCAACAAGAATATGCTCAGGGGTTAACATTCCTTTTAATTCCTTGGACAACTTTTTGCAGGGGTTCCTTTGTGTAGCTGCTTGCAGGTGCTTCTGTCTGTATCCTCTTCCTATATTGCTCATCACATCAAAAATGCATGTACCCCTTTTAAGGGCTGCTTTAAATGATTTAAAATTCAGTGTTTCCCAAATTGTCCAGATAGTTTCAACTTAACATCTACACATATTCTCTTGCTAAATCAACTTTACAGTCCCTTTTCTGAAGCAATTCTTTGGGGAAATTGAACTTACTTACATGTCATAGCATGACACTGTTGCAATTTTTATGACAGGAAATCTTGTACTATAAAAACGTGATCAAAAGAACCAGAAAATTTCCGAAAATACTTAAGCCAGCATCATTTCAGAGGATTTTGAAAGATTACAATAACTTTATATTGGGCCAACTTTAATTGTGTGTAATACACCAAAATAATTGGTAGGGGAACTTTCTGCAATGTATAATCCATGTAGTCTAGAAACACTTTGTATTTAAAATACTCTTACTAATTCAAAAGGGTGGTTCTATGATCAGGTTTTTTATGGTATTTGTTTTGTGGAGAAAACTTAGCATAAAAAAGGTAAATACTCCACAAATTACTTTTGTGGAGACAACTCCACATGTTTGAAGTGAACAATCATCCACATACTGATGTGTGGAAAACTTTTCACATGGTATGTGACATGGAGAATTCTCCACAGATCTTTTGTGGAGAAGTCTTGACATGTGAAAATTGCTTTATTAGACACAACAATGAAGGTCCATACATCACATTATGTGGACATTTCTCACAACGTATTGTTTGACCCTTGTGTACCTCTAGTACCTGAAGACCTAGTGCATATAGTCCCTCCCTATGGAAGCATTTTTGTCTGTTCACCCTCTGCTTCTTCCATCCAGGTCACACTTTTCATGTTTCATGTGTGTTTTTGCAACATGTATTGTTTCTGTGTTGCCAGTTTTAGACCTAGTTCAACCTACTGGTACTTAAGTTATAATGCAGGTATCCCACTTTCTCTCACATGCTATACAGGGCCTATGTAGACTTTTGCAATTCCTTTCTCGACTAATATTAGACACAATTAAAAATCTCCCCAACCTGTTATTTCTCTGAAGCTTGGAGAAAGGAATGACAGAAACAGACATTTTAATCAGTCCATTCACTTTTAGATATGAATTGAAAAAAATTGTCATCCTCAATATATTTTTACTTCTGGTGCATGTGTGGGTCATTCATGTGGTTTTATGTTAGCTTAGCATTTTATATGAAAGTTCAAAATGTCTCAGTACTTTATGACTGGAATTTTTAGATTAAATTATGGCCATTTGGTTAAATCAATCATCAGTCTCTATCATGTGTTGTGCAAAATGATTTGATAATAATTGATGTGACACTGCTTACACATACAGTCTGCACATCATACTTGTTCCTCTTTAAAAATACATACAGTCCAATGCAGTATCACTTTTGTCCCATATATGCATGTCTTTGTAAATCAATGATTTATTCTTTCAGCAAGTTGTTGCCTGACTTTGTGGAGCTATGTACTCTGCAGGCATTGGAAAGACCTTGTTTCATATGTAGGCAAACTTGAACAGCATGATGGAGCTTACAATATAATGTGCTACTTAGCAAAAAATTAGAGCAAAAGAATCAAATATTGTTGAATTGGGATGATACATTGAGATCTATCAAACAGGATTATGTGATAGAATTGTCAACAAAGACAAGGCAAATGATTCTTTACTGGTAATACCAATGAACGAAATAACCAAAAGTATTACCATTGCCAGTGATCAATGCCAAGTGTCCTAAAGATCACATAGAATAGGAATATTTTTAGGAGATAGTTTTATTTAAATCATGATAGGAGATCAAAATGTAAACACACACATGATAAGCTCTCAGACATTGTCTACTCCTGAGAGGGGGTTGCAATGTATGAGTAACCAGTCATTTCTCTACAGGCATAATTTTCCCTTCATTTTTTGAAACTGTCTGGTTGTTGGTGCATCAAAGTCAGTTTCAAGACATTATATCTCATACTCAATGCAAGATGATGGATGATGGATTATGAAAGTTGCCATTTTAGGCTACTGTTATTCAGGTTGATGGATCATGATGAGGATCATGCAAACTTTACTGCAGGAGAGTGCTTGCATCCCGAGCCATCCATAAGTTATGTAATCTACAACCTGACTAGTAGAACTAAGCAAATACCCCATTACATGCTGCTGCATATGAGTGGGTCCATGTCTATTACATTCCCTTGATATCTTTCCCACCTATCTTGCTTTACTTGCTGTTGCTTGTTGACTGTTGCATATCCCCCCTCAATGGGATAGGGGCTGACTTTTATCAGTTTATCAGATGCATCTGGTGATGGAAAGCATGTTGGCCACTGACACAGATATAGGCAACAAGATCTGATGATCTGCCCGCACCAAAGGAAGTGCCCTGGTATTTGTGTTAAGTTGTGGTTGTCAGGATTTGTGTTGTTATTGCTGCATTGGACCTCAAGTAGGAGATACCAATAGCAGGATGTGCTTCATCCTATCTGTCCCCATTGTGATATCTCTTACAGTATGTTTCAATGAGGATGAGGCCAACTGTCTTGTTGGCATGGCCTCAAGAAGCGAGATTGTGCACCCACATAAGGTGAGTGTTCATGTAGTGAGGGCACTTGGCTTAATTTCCATACTGCTGATATGTTGTATCGTTTTGGCTGAAAGTGTAGCAAACATGAAAGTTCATTCAGTCTTCTGTTTTGACCTGTATGAAAGCCAGTGGTCCTGTGCTTTCAATACCAGCTGACACCAATATAACAATCTGCCATACGGCCTGAATCCCCCCATGATGCCATGGTGTGAGCCCTGATGGGTTGTTCTTGATGTCACACATGCAATGGAAGTGGGCCAGAAATATCAACTCACTTGATGACTTTGCCATTGCTGCACTGAATGGCTGAGGATGTGAGTTGGTCCCAGTGGTAACCTTGTGTTTATTAATTTTGTGGCCAAATTTTTACACTGGACATATTTTTGATGTTTGGTGCTTGAGTTAGTGTAGTCAAAGCCATGTGAGCAACAGCTCAGAACTGGGTACATGAAGTATGTTTATTTTGACCCGTCCAAGACTGGGACATGGGTTGAAAAGTGGTTTAAGTTCCTCTCAATGCTAAAACTGGCTGATACCATCTATTGTTGCCATTATTAACTAAATTGCATAAGGGGTGATACTAATGAAAACAACACACTGCATATGAGTATGATTTTGACCCTGTTTGGTCAGACAGAATCATCACGTACTCCCACACAGCTCTAGTGCCTAGAGTGTCCTTGCATATTTTCCCATCAAGTGAAGTGAGTATATGAGTATCATATGGCTGTCAGAGGCCTATGGTGCATAACTCTAGTGGTCACTGTGTGTGAGGAAGTATTGCCATGATATTCATTGATTTAACCCAAAGATAAACTTCTCTACCCTGTTTTGGTGGCTTGAGTTGTCATGAAATGTCCTCATTGGTTGGCTCATGTTGTGTTGGAGGGGGCTGAGATGGAGGCCTATCATGAAGACATATGGATGAGCTGTTTGGCTCACTTGCAACCAATGTGTGTCATTGGTGTAAATATTGATTAATATTCTTTCAAGTTGTTGATGCAGGTAATCATGAGTACCCAGTGCAACCCATACTCTACACATTGCCCTTGCATGATGACTGGCTGGGGTAAGTCTTACCATGTTTGCATTCTGAGAGGATGGCTTGAGGCTTGAGAGCCATTGTAGATTTCAGCAATCCATCCTATGATGCCTGCTCCACTGTTTGTTGCATCACAAAGTGTTGATGTGGATATTGTGTGGTCCTAGGCCATTTTCTGTGATGACTGCAGCCTCATCCCATAATAGAGTCGCATTATGCTTGAAGAGCATAGGGGGCTGGGGAACTCCTGCTTAGAGTTATGTGCTCTTAGTATCTTGCTTCTTTTGATGCTGAATCTTTTTTGTGGCTTTGGATTTACCACAGGCATGACCAATGTCATTATAGGCCTGACTGGTGTAAATGCTATGGCATATGGTTGGCACTTGTCTGGCAGGTTGCCAAGAACTCCATTGGTACCACACTTTATATGAGCAACCATGACCCTTGTACGGCACAAACCAGTCAAATTAATTTCCTGTATAACTTGGGTGGTACTGTTTACTGTTGTTGTGAAATACCTCCATTCCTCAAGTTTCAGGGAACTTGTTATCACTGCTCATGCATCTATCAGTCCCTCAAAATCAGCAAGGGGAAAGGCTGTTTTGTATGTGTGGTTAATGCTATTTATGAAAGCTCCAGTCAGGTGTCAAACAGTGGTAATCTAATGATGATACCACGGTTGCTGTAGCCTGTGCCAAGTCATCAAAGCCATTACAGAAATCTAGCCATACCAGCAGATGCATTGTCTGATTCTTTTAGGGCTGAACATCCCATCATGCATGCTGTTTGCCAATTTCCAATCTCAAGAACAATTTGGACTCAGGGATATTGAGTGCTCAGATGAGTCTGATGACATTCAACATTCTATGTCCTCAGTTGTTGATTGTGAATTGTCTCACTTTCCATCTGAAGAATGACCCAATGTTTTTAGGGGTTTGAGGATTTTAGGAGCGATTCAGTTCTTGCATGTGCAAGCCCAAAGCACTTTTCACAAAACATGTGGAACACAGCTAGCTATTAGCCTCTGTGTAAGGCCTGGGGGTGTTGAGTTTGTGAGATCACATGTATTAATGACTTGTAATGAATCATTTGCATATTAAATTGCCTTTTGCAATGTTGTCAATGGTGAGAAGCCAAAATGAATGGTTTATTTAGGCTTCGTGATGACTGAATGTGAAATGTTGTTGTTCTGACCAGAGAGGAATGTTCACTAGGGGCACAAGACATTTTTGCTTTTGATCTTAAGCAATAAAACTGACTGCAACTTGCTGTGCACTCTTGCAAGTTGCTATGCATTCTGCAGAGTTGTTTAATAAGGAAGGAGAGTGTTGGAGATGTTGATGTGTCATCTGTCTAACATATTGCTAAACATATCTCACCTTAGCACTTACCAGCAAGATATCTCCATGCTGATGTCACAGCATCCTATGCCCAGGTCACTGCAGAGAGAGGAAAGAACCATTGGTACCACCTGAAATATCATCTCTGATTCACATAGCACCAATAAATCATAGATTTCAGCATCTCATAATATTGCTAACCAATCAATTTTACCATCAAAGCAATTTGTCTAGAAGTCAGCTACCTTTTTGAACAACAATGATGACAACGAAGGCCGTAGTGCTGGAGGAATTGAATGGCATGCACCTCACCAAGATGATTGGACATAAACCTAATGCAGAGGACATTGATAATTTGGAGGAAGAAGCAGCTGATATTGTGTCGTCCATAAAAATGAATATTTTCCCATGGGACAAATTGATGGTCATCTTGAAATTGTGATCCCAGAAGAGGAATATAAATTGGAAATTGATGATGACGCCTAATCCAGAGATCACAGGTAGTGACAAAATGGTTGTACTCAAACACATGAAAGTGGAGCAAACACACACAAGGCAAACAAGACTACCAATGTTATTTGGGAGTCACAGAACATATTGGGCAAGAATTCATTTGATTCATGTATCCCACCTGGATAGCACCTCTCAAACAACCTTGTGGAGGCTTTGCCAACGTCACTGTCAAACAATTCTTTGCATAGGCATCCCTAAATTATCTATGAAAGAAAGAAAAGAAACGAACAAATAAATTGAGATGAATGGGATCACATGCAGGACATCACAGAATATTTCTCCACACTTGAAAATCAACTGGGACACTGATGCATCACCATCAAGATGATATGGTCCCCCACTTTGGTGGACCAAATGTAAGACAGCTGCATTTTCAACCAAAAGTTTCTCAGACAGTAAGAACAACATGACAAAGCAGATCAGGGAGAACATAACAAGGATTATAAGGAGGAGTATTGAGGAATCAAGCAGTTTGAGGGTAATGGCATAAAAACTTTGAAATAAGCCAACAATCATGAGGAAACAACCAATCAAGACATACTGAATTTTTTGATGAACTACAATGCAATGCACTTGTTGGACAAGAACAAATTCCGCAAATGTTGGGAGCCTTTACAGGCACATCGGATGTCCTATCTGAAACAGTGAACAGACTGAAAGAGGCAAATAGTGCAAATCAAAACACTCAATGCAACTATATTGACTCTCACAAATACAAACTAACAACTCTCTGAAACAACCAAAAACATTATCACAGAAGGTTGGAAAGGAAGAGAAGGACAAAAGACATGCACCCAAATGATGCCACAAATGCAACAAACATCATGCCAAACCTTTCAAGGAGCATTGCTGGGAACGGAAACAACCAAAGATAAGGGAAAGGAAGGATGGAAATCACAACTTTGATGGGGGGTGGGGTCACAGTTCAAAGAAGAGCAAAATGTGAGATTCGATAAAAATAAACTCATGATTGATCAATTACACACACATGCAAATTCAGCAGCTCAGTATCCACTGCCCACACAAGTCAAAGATG
>JALLPC010000801.1:0-11365 GCA_036940045.1 Stephanocyclus meneghinianus | reverse complement strand
ATAATACCTTACAAGTCGAATATCAAATATGCGAATCTAGTAGATACACCACTATTACCAAGGAAAATACAGTCCAAAATTAACTAACTACCTTCCACAGACAACAAAAATACACCCCAAGAAATACAGTACGTTTGTGATGATTAACTGGGCCTTAGATGTTTGGAATTGCATTGCATATTATGGTCTGTTTCGTACCATCACGCAAGAGACGTAATAGACAAAAGCTTGACGAAAGCCAACAGCCAACCGATCTGGTGATGAAAACAATGACTAAACATAGCACATAAGTGACTTGCTTTTCAAGCCCCTCTAATAGAAAATGAATGACTTTTCTGCTGGAGATGGCTCCGGATTGGTTGATCTCATTGCGTCCTTTCTTGGGTCTGGCATTGATCATCCATCATCGCCTTCCGAGCTGGTGCGCGAACCGAGCAATAGTCCTGCTGATTCACTCGAGGCTGAATCGAAAATAGGAGGTCATGATTCGCAATTCAACCCACCCGTTCGAGTCGTCGTATTTAGCAAAGATCGACCGTGGCAATTGCAACAATTATTGCTATCGATGAAAATCCCATTCCCCGATGGGCAACATTATTCTGATAGAGGCAGCATGCTACGAGTGGACATTTTTGTCATTGTCCATTCATCTTCTGAAGAATTTTCCAGGGGGTACGAAAGTGTCATGCACTCTACCGCTTCTAGAGACGATAATAGCATTCGTGAGCGATGGCGAGTTCACTTCTTATTTGAGCGGGGAGACGACGATGCAAATCAAAACACCAATCCTGATAAAGAACAGTCGAACTCCTTTTCGCGCATGTTAAAACATGTACTGACACATGATGATGAAATTTCTTGGCACAATAATGATAGGCCTGGCTCATTGCCACTGAATACCGGCGAAAGCAATCAAGGAGTTATCATGTTTCTCACAGATGATTGCCTTCTACTCGAGCCTCTGGAGGCGATACTCCTCTGTGCTATCGGATCACTTTCCTATCATGATACACATTCGCCTTCTGCCGGGTCTGTGTTCAACTTCATAGCAAGACTACATCCTGGGATTTCATGGAGTCAAACTCGCGGTGTAGCAAGTCCACCGCCTAGAAATCAGTTTAAGTTCTATTCGCTGAGTTCTTGCGATGGCGTGTATTTATATAGTAGAGAGTTTGCGTCTGTTGAGTGGAATTATCCCTTCGATTTGAGTGGAGGGGTATATTGTCGAAGCGATATATTATCGTTACTGAAAACCATCGAGGATAATGACGGGTTATCACATCCGAATGTTTTTGAACTGAGATGTAATGAAGCCCTGAAGAAAAAATTCTCATCCACAAATCTTCACCTGGATTCCTCTCGGAAACCACTGACTGCAATACCCACTCGTCCCTTCGTGATAATTCTCGCGGTCAACCGTGTACAAGAAGTATTTAAAGTACTCCTGGCATCATCTTCCATCGCAGCGACTGTCATCGGGAATGGGCATCGTATAGATCCGAGCAATACATATGATCTGTTGAAACTTCTTGACAATAAGACAAATCTGGATCTAGATCGCTACAACACAACACTTTACAACACATCACATATTGGTGACTTCTTTTTGTCTTGCCCAAGCTGTCACCAATCGTCAATAGACAGTATGAATACCGACCCACCAGATCAGACTGTTTCATCTGAGACAAACATAGGACACGTTTTACTCAGTGCTAAATTGAGTGTGTTGATTCCTGTTAACCGTGGACCGCCAGAGTCTGCAGCGCATGCAATCATATCAATAATTTTGCAGCCTTTTGAGAAAGTCAACAACTCTTACATTTTGAACGCCAAGAGCGCATCGTATCTATTGCCAATGCAAATTGTGCTTGTTGATGATAGATGTAAAGATGGGTCCATTCAGACGATGGTGACAACTGCAGAAAATCTTGTTTCTTTGTTGAAAATTTCCCTGCGCGTACGAGATTTTAGAACCAACTCTCAAACACACTCGTGTAGTCAACTTTTGGATGGTGAGGTTTCGGCTATCACCGTTGACATAATTCCTACTCTTCGACCGGGAGTCGCCGCTGCATTGAACCATGGGTTGAAATATTGTCAATCTGATCTCGTGGCTCGGATGGATGCAGATGATATTGCGGCGCAAAATCGCCTTCTTACCCAACTGTTGTTCATGCGAGCTAACCCGAAGTTCGATGTTGTAGGGACATCTGCTCTAATTTTCTCTGCTCAAACGAATGGAGACAACAAAGAAATGTTCTCATCTACGTTGCCTTATTGTGATGCGTGTCTAGAAGTTGGAGTCAACTCTGTTCAAAAGTGCAATGTGATAGGAACATCTCTTTTGGTGTCAGATCCTGGCTTTTTGTCATGGTCGATGCTGTTCAGCTGCTCAATACCCCATCCTTCTGTTATGTTTCGAAAGAGTGCCGTTGAGAAGAACTCGTGCTACGATGAAAACATAACATGTTGTGAAGATTATGACCTATGGTTGCGCATTACTCGAAACAATTGTCGGACTATGACAAGTATTCCAATCCTCGGTCTCTGGCATCGCAAGCACGGTCAAAGTCAATCAATAATGGAATCAGCAAATCAGAAAAGTGAAGCAGACTTGTCAAGCTACAAAGCGATGAAGCTGCTACTTGAGACATCGGGTAGGGAGAATGATCTTTCTTTAGAAAGTGTTTCAACATTGAGAAATCCATCCAGAGCCCAATCACCCAGGGATGTAGATGCAGCGGCTCTTTTGCTGCAAAATGTTGAAAGTGCGTTCATTGAATTACATTCCCAATGCTTGACGTTGGAAGAAATTAGTCTGGTCCATCTCGATGTTGATTTCAGAATGGCCGAACTTGCAGAAAAGTTCGTGAATCAATCCATTGCGTGGAAACTCTGGAGTGAACGCTGTCCAAACCAACAACTAGAAAGGCTCTCTTTACTCTGCCATTCTAATTTAAGAAAAAGAACCAATGGCATTTAATTTACATTGTAAATTGCATATCAACTTCACTCCTCAGAACTACTGCTTTGGTCATCGACACTAGTGTCACTTTCACCAATAGTTATGACACTATCGTCAGAGCCGTCATCGCTGATGTCTAAATTACTCTGTTTCTTCTTACCAACAACAAGAGAGCCTCCAACTTGAACCTTACCATCAGCAACTTTGGGTGGTAAAACATACTTGCTTCGTTCTAACCACTCTGAATATTTTTCATTTCTGGTGCCATGAAGACTGCCCATCGAGAACAGAGTGAAGTCAAGAAGATAGGAATTTTCAACCATTCTTTCGAGACGATCGAAATGCCGTTCTGCATACGGGGCTATGCACCCCAATATCTCCGGTATCCCTTCCATTGCTGCAAGTTTTGTTGAGGGTATGGCCGTGACGATTGCCTTTACAACCAGCATAGCAATGTGTGAATTACGTGCGCGAGTGTTCCATTCCCTGCAGTACTTTAGAATTTGCGTGAGTTGTTCCAAACCCCAATTTACTGTATGCTTCTGGAGAGTTTCTATTCCGCGGCTGCTCTTTGTGTCCTTTTCTACGATTTCTGTCAGTACCTGATTCCAATGGAGAACACAGACAATTCACAACGTATTTTCAGAAGAGAGTGACAAAATTCTGCATTGGCACTACCAGTCATGTCTTACTCTCAACACTTGGTTCGGTTAGATCGGAAGAGCACANGTCTAGTTTCAAAGCAATTTCCAGTGCTTCTTCGTATTGCTTATTACGCAAATGATTGGATAATTTCTGCTCCATCAATATATTCTTTTCTTCGGCTTCTCTGGCAGCATCATCGCGTTCTTTCGTGGTGTCACGCCATACAGCAATCTTTGAATCGGCCCCGCCACTGAACAAAGCGGTTCCACATGGAGACAAATCGAGAGCCCAGATTTTGTCATCATGGGCGTCCATTGTACTCTCGCACTCATTCGTCCGAATGGTCCAAAGCTATCGAAAGAGTCAAAATACGTTAGAAAGCCCACGGGTCAGAAACCGTTACACTGCTGTAAATGTGACTCACCTTGACCAACCCATCTGATCCGCAAGATAGTAACTGCAGAACAGGGAAATGGACAGTGAGAAATGAAACTACAAAGACAAGTTAGCAAAGCACTTATTTTGCGATTCGCTTACCTGCAGCCCAGTCGCAAGGAAACGCACGCGAAGGACTCCTGCCATATGACCCTGTTGATAACGATGTACGATAAAGTATGAAAAGATGTCAGCAAGTCCATTCACCGAATAATAAGCGTCGGGAAATTTGCAGCGCACGGACCTGAAAAGTACGAACACAGCTACAATCCGAAATCGACCACAGTTTGATAGTTCGATCCCCGCTTGCTGTGGCCAGCACTCGGTCCGTGTGTGAAAATTGACAATCCCAAATGCCTCTCTTGTGACCTTTCAAAGTCCCATGCAGAGCCAAGTCCGTTGATCTCCATAGTTTTACTGTTTTGTCTTGACTTCCCGTGGCTATGAGTGAGTCATTTGGAGCGACAGAAACGATGTTAATGTCCTGAAAAGGGGCAACAAAATAATGGTGGTAAGAAGCGGCTAAAATCGACGTCATTCGAAAACAGCAAAAAATCATGTTACGAACCTTCTCGTGAGCACGAGCACTCAGCCTTGCGCGCAATTCCAATTCTCCCTCACGATTCTCGACACATCGATTAAGCACCGCTGAGCCGGGAAGCGGCCATACCTTCAATGTCTTATCTTTGGATGCCGTGACAACAAACGCTCCAGCCCCGCTCTCCGCCGCTTTTCCTCCGACATCGTAACACCCAATCTTGTTGGACAATGCCACGGCTCCTACCGCCTCCGTGTGCCCGGTTGCCACTCCTATGCATTTTCGTGACGCAATATGCCACAGGCGCATGGTTTTGTCTTTTCCGGCGGTCGCCAAATATCGACCGCAGGGGGAGGAATCAATGGCTAGGACTATGGCGGTGTGACCATCCAGCATGCCCCGCGGAGAGAGTACGGGATGGGTGTGTTCTTTGGAGGCTTCATTGATTTCGCCGAGTTCGTCTTTCTTGGCTTCGGCTAAGCCAAAGATGCGAACTTGTGAACTGTTGGTGGCGACGGCGATAGTGTGTTTATCCTCCATCGAATTCGTATCTTTGGATGATTGATCGGGGCTTGGGATCACGGCTAAATCAAGAATTTCTCCATTGTGCCCCACGATAGTACGATCCGTGTCAATCCGAAGCGTGGCGCTATTCTTTCCATCCTTTGCCCATGCCAACCTGATAAAAGTCATGTTGTGCTCTGCATCCACCGCCACAAGAAGCGGACTCAAATGAGTTGTAGACAAACTAGTCAAGTGAAGAGAGGTGTAACCTCCATTCTCTTCTCCAAAAGCTTCCTCCTCGCGTTGTGCAGCAAGTATAGCGAAATCTGAAATCGAGTGAACGCCTTCTTTTCCAGTGGGCATGGCTTTCCAGAGCCGAACAACGCCTTTGGTTCCGACAGTGGCGAGGACGACATCTTTCCTATCAAGAGTTTGCTGCTGTTCTTTAGTTTCCGAACTGGGCCGGAATCCACGAGGAAGCAGCACCATGCTCTCCACTTGTTCATAGACTGGCAACGTCCGAATGCGACGATACGTGACCTTCGTTGCAACAGTCTCACTTTGGTTGGTCATCCCATCCTTGTGAGTCTTTTTCTTCTTCTTCCGCGGCTGTTGTTCCATCACGTGCTCCTCCTCGGATATCCACCAAGTGTTGACAACGGAATCTCTCCCGGAACTAAAGAAATATCCTCCTGCGTGTTTGCTGGAGGAGTAAGAGTCCCTTCCGCCCCCTCCGTCCGCCCAAGCGACACACATGACAGCGCTGACGTGATCTCTCAACACGGCCACGGGGGAGGAAGCGTCCTTTCCATCGTTCGCCAACAAATCATGTATGCAAATGGATCCATCCTCTCTCCCCACTGCCAAAATGAGGCATGTCGCGGCTGTCCTCCAATGCAAACACGTGACGGCATGTCGTCCTTTTCCTCCCGCGGCGGGATAAAAGGCATGAGTGGCGTATCCGTTCCTCTGATCCCATACTTTGACGAGTCCATCGACCGATCCCGTGGCGAAGAATATTCCCGATGGATGGTAGGCAATGTTTGTGACGGGCAGAGCATGTCCCGATTTTCCGAGAGTTTGTACGATGGGTGCCGGATCGACGAGAGAGAGCACGGCGTGCGCGTGCGATTTGTCGTGGACGGTCGGTTTGTCCCCGGCATCGACAGGTCGTTGGACGAGACTGTACCTCCGCACCAAATGACCCCTGGTAACCGCGATCACGTCGTTATCGTTCGGTGCGAGCGCAAATGCCGTAATGGCGTCGGCGTCCGCGACTTCTTCGTCCTCCTCATCGTAACGGTCGTCATTGCCACCGGCGCGATCGCCGTCGTGGTGTGTATTTCCGGCGAGTCGTGCCCCTTGATAATTGTCTCCCCTGCGAAGAGTTCTGACGATGGATCCCGTGGCCGCTTCGATGATGGCCACGTCTCCCCCGCGTTGGGCGAGAATAAAGTGCGATTCGTCGTGTTTAGATTGCGATCGGTTGGAATGTGGATTGTATTCGTGGGAGTGGGAAAATACGACGGTGCCCCCCGTGTAGCATGGGCTGTGGGTCGTGAGCGTGTCCCACGATTTGGAAATGGGGGGCGGCGATGATGGGTGTTTATTGTGTTCGTGTTCGTTGCTGGATGTGCTGTCTTGATCGTCGTTCGCTTCGGAGTCGCTCGGGGTTGGAGCGATTTCATTTTCGTCGGCGCCGATCGATTGATTCGACATGTCGTGGTCGTTCTCGTCGTGGTCCTCTTGATATTGTTCGTGTGTATTTTCATCGTGATCGCTGTTGTCGTCGCCGCTGTCATTTTCCGTGGAGGACGAAGCAGTGGAGGCAACGTCGGCGTCATGGTCGCCGTCCGAATGGGGGATTTGACGTTGTTTCTTGCTGTTTTGGCGAGCCATTTTGGAGTTGTCGTCGATGCGCCGCGATTTGTTAGAGAGGGAGGGCGAAGATGATTGGGGTGTGAAATGGGATGGTTTGGATTAATTGCATATTATGACGTGAAGAGGGAAGAAGGACGAATGAGGCCGGTGATGGGTCCTTTGAGGCAAATCATTTTCGGGAGAGGCTTGTGTGGGTGGGTGAGAACGAAGCGATCTTACCTTGTGGGCTCATTTCAGTTTGAAACATTTTCATTACAACTTTTATGTAGACTCTGTGGAGAAACTTTCTGTTATTCAAGGTATGTACATGAACAATGCACGAACTGCGAAAAGGGTTCACCGGGCTGTACCATATCGTATCATACCATACGTAGCTCATACGTAGGTCGCACGTAGATTGCACTTGGTATGGTACAATACAATTCTGGTCCCATATGATACCCCAATGACAATCAATGAAAGCATTGTCCATGACCTCGATGATCGTTTGACAATAATATATTATATAATGAGGCAGTCATCCACAAGAGGCACCCTTCTCGCCCTCCTCGCGGTAATCGCATCGTCATCGTCCTTTTCACTGGCAACATCGATTCCATCTACCAACGACGACAACCACGAAGCCAACGAAGCCGTCTGTCCTTCCTCGAATGAACAATGCATCGCCACCGACGTCTCGTCCCTCTCTTCCGTGTACGTCCTAGGAGACCTTCACGGAGACGTCCTTTGCGCCGTATCGTGGGTCAATCGGACCGGTCTCATCGCAAACTTATTCGATTCGGCGTTGATCTTGGATGCCTCCCTTCCACTGCATCGACGTCTCAATCCCACATCGCGATGGACATGGAACGACTCTCGTTCCACCCTCGTATTCATGGGAGACTACGTCGACAAGGGACCCACCTCCAAACAAACGGTACAATTCGTCAGAGATCTCACATTGACATTCCCAAATCGTGTCACGGCGCTCTTGGGAAATCATGAATTGGAATTGCTCAGAGACAGAGACGCCAGAATCAAGCCCGACCAGAGGTACGCCTCGTTTTCTTACGCGAGCGTTCATCCCGGAGAATATCACAATTATTTACACGACGAAGACGACAGTACAAATGACAGCCAAAGCACGGATGCACCGAAGGATCGCACGAGATCCATCGACTCGGACGATCGTCTCATACTCAATCTACTCTATCAAGCGACCATGGAAATCTATTCGCACGGGGCTCACGACGCCGTCAGAGTCGTACCCAGCATCGATCCAACGAACGAACGACAACATTCTACGCGTGCACTTTACGCCATTACCGATGTTATACCGACGCAGCATCGCGCATTGGCAAAACAACGTTTGCAGGAGTATCAACGTGCTTATTTGAATTCCTATCGATCGGGAACGGTCTTGGGAACTTGGTTGGAATCTCGTCCCATTCTTCATTTTGCAGAACAAGTCCGGACTCTTTTTGTTCACGGGGGCGTACATCCCATTGTGGGAAGGGAGTATCTACAGAAAGGGAAGGAAAGTGCACGACGCATTAATGAGGTGTGGTGGGAACATTCCAACGAAGACGCATTGTTTGATTTTTTACAAAATACAACGTGGGGTCAAGTTGTCTACAGTCTCTTGACACATCGGGGGAATCATCCAGGATATTCGAAGTGGGAAACTCACGAACATGTCGAGGACGATCCCACCGACACGGAGGCAGTATGCGCAGAATTACAAAACATGCTGGCAAACATGGAAGGGATCGATCGTATTGCCGTTGGGCATACGCCAGACTTTCGCGTTCGATTTTATTGCGGTGAACAGTTTCTAGCCTTGGATTCCATGCTGGGGAGGGGGATACGAGCGACGGGGAATGAGTATTGCCCATGGCCCGATCATGATATGGACGGCATTCCGAAGGTCAGTCGAAACGGAAAATACAAGTGTGATGATGTGCCGGAAACTTGTCACGGAGAGACGGTGCGAATTGATTCCGATGGAACGGTACACATATTGAAGTTGTAGATATTGGTTGTTGAAGAATGAAATTACATGCCATCATCAACAAGCGTCGCACAATGCAGCGGTAGACGAAAATTACCGAAGAATACATTATCATGCAATAATCAATTAGTCGGAATACTGACTTGGTATGTTTACTTAATCTCAACACGGATTTGTCTCCATAGGTTAGAATCAAAACAGACCATATAGTCTTTGATAGTATTCTATCATGTCGACAACAGTCTCCAAATGAGGAACTGGAACCTCCAGGTCGTTCGCTCGATCGACCTTCACTCGGCAGTGAATGCATTCAGGAGGAGAGTTGGAAACGATCCATCGAATACATCGAAAAATAAGTGTCGAGTATCAACTCACCGCTCTTCTAAACAGGTATTTGACTTCCATGGGCTTGCGAGCATGGAAATCCAGCATAGTTGAAGGTTTGTAAGCACCCATTCCATCCGACAAGGCCATCATTTCGTCTTTCGTTTCTTCGCCCAGCAACTCCTCACGAGAAGCTCCATTGTTGACCATATCCGCATTTGCCACTGCAATCGTTTCATCCATGACTTTGTACGCAAGTCTTCGCAAACTAGGATCGTTCACAATCTTGTCCACTGTTATACCACCCATGGCACAGCTTATCCCCGAGAATGGTAGATTCCAAACATTCTTCCACCATCGTCCACGAAGTAAATTGGGGTCGAATTCGAAAGGGACAGGAGTCACCGGCGAAAACAGATCTACTATGGCTTCCTTGTCGGATGGACTCCATTTTCCGCGGTCGCTGTTGGCTTCGGCGGAGTACGCCACGCCAGCGACGAGCTTACCGCCGTAACTGTGATCGATTTTACCGGGTGCAAGTCGATTGGAACAGACTAGAGACAGAAGAACAAAGTGTAATCCATAAAGATCCAAAACTCTCTGGCATTTATATGCGAAGAAAATACTCACTGAGTGCCATGCCTCCTGCAATATTTATTGATGGAAAGCAGAGATGACATGAGCTTTCTTTCTCGAGAGCTCAAGTGCATTCATAAAAAGTGTTGTCGCCTGTGCATACCGTAAATCGCCTTACATCCCACGCCATCCATACCCCGGGCTTTCCGTCTTTCTCTCATAAAATGAATCAAATCATCTTCAATGAGACCATTCATAATGACAAGCAATCTGGATAGAGACAAAATCGATGACCGAGTCTCGAGACATGAGATTGATACCGGATAAGTGGGTTTGCATCTAAAATCATCCAATACCGACCTGGTTTCAGCTGAAAGAAGCGGTTCGATCAAGCTTGGTACTTCATCAAGTGAGGTAGACTTCAATGAGCAAATGACCCAATCGAAATATTTATGATCGTCGCAACAATGCACCGCCTCGGCCATTTCGTCAGTAGTGGAATAAGCCAGAAGCTCTTCGGCAGGTATTGAAAAATTTCCGTGATAACTGGTAACTTGAGGAAGAATCCCGGAGTAAAATATTTTTTTCAAGGCCAGAAACAAAAGAAGCAGAAGCAACACGCAGAGTTCCATTCCAAACGTCTCACCATCCATGCCATATTTCGTACAATGCTCATAATGCTCATTGCGTAGATGAAACATAACATCCGCATTGGGCTGATCTCGTAGGCTTTCCCATATTCTCCCACCATAATAGCTGGAAATGACCAATAATAACAATCACGTGAGATATTTGCGAACTATTGATGTGCACCGGATTGATCCATTACCATGATGACTGCGAATTACCTCCCAACGGCCTGAAAAGCGAAGTGGGCAGAACTGCTGTGAATAAATTCCTTGCAGAGAAAAGAATCGATTCTCCCGAAAAAGGTAAACAAAAGCGGCGTCACTCACGCCAGCCCCAACAACGGCGATGCGTTTCGTCACCACTTCCCCAGATGCTGACGGCGTCACTGATTTACTCCTCGTAGTCTCTGTGGAAAATCCCGACGCGAGCAAAGATTGTCCCAAGGCGAGAAACATACAATTCATGATGTGATTACGACAAGCTGCGTTGGCTAGCGCTGTCATGGAGATGACGTTCTTCAAACTGGTTGCGAGCATGGTTGAGCTATGGTTGAGCGTTCGAGATGTTTCGAGGAAGTCTGTGGAGCACAGTGCAGCATGATCTAAAATATTATAGTATCGTATTCTACCATAAAGCCTGCCTCTATAGCACCTTATTGTACCATACAATACCATACCATAGCGCGAGCCTGCGCGAGCTGATGCTGTGCCACAAAGAGCAGTTCCCGCCATAAGGGTATGTTGCCTACGTAGGCATCGGTACATCAACGGGGACACGATGCTATAATAAACATCACTAATACGTCATCAGCCATTATGGCATTGTGGGTGCCAGCGTACGACAACCTTGTACGATAGACATCAGCTACTAAAACTAC
>JALLPC010000800.1:284-11404 GCA_036940045.1 Stephanocyclus meneghinianus | reverse complement strand
GGTCCCAGTTCTGGAACTGGGACGAATTCGCCCGGTGCCGGAGCTGGGACTGTGAAATGTCCCAGTTCCGGAACTGGGACGGTGCCAGCTCCGGGCCTAACATATAATATACAACTGCTTCTTCCAGGTTTCTGCGGTAGTAGTATACCCACGAGGACAAATATGTCGCTTGAGAGCCGAAGAGAGAATTTGCACGGTTTTTATATATCATAGATAAACGCTGAAGCTTGAACTGACTACAGTATTTACAAATAAAAATCAAGCCTTTTGGTCTCATGATCATGACACACGATTTACGCTTTCGCAACAGTTACCCACATTAATACACTTCATGCATGGCACGTACAATTTGCAAGATCCATAAGGCTGGCCTTCAGGAGCATATTCTGGACAACAACATACAAGGGGCGGTTTTCAATCTTCATTCGCTCCATATCCGCACTGGTGAACTTCGCTAGGACCGTCCCACCCTTTGCAACAGCATCGAACGTCCTGTATCTCTCCAATAAGAAATCACAAAATCCAAAAATATTCCCTACTTTGTGGAAGGACTCAACGGTTGAAGTATGCTGTGTATCCTCTCCCTCTGCGGTGAATTCCATCAAATTTGACGAGCTTAAATTTCTACCATCCTTAACACCTGCACCTGAAATAATTTTGGTTGAGCCTAAGCGTTTAGGTACGGCAACCATGCCACTCACCACAATATAAAATGCATCAGAATGAGTATTGGTTCGGAAAATTGGCTCTCCAGCCATGTATTTCACTTGTTCGCAGTAGCCCGTTATCTCATCAATGAGGCTTTCTTCCTCTAGATTCGCATCCTTTCCCAAAATTGTTTTGACAAGAGATTCCAAACTGTTAGGGGATTGGCTATCACCTGTTGGAATGCGAAGGAACGATAGTCTTCCATGCGGAACGTGATTGGTCACCCTACGAATTAACGACCTCTCACAAAACTCCAATGCCTTTTGAATAGAATTCTTAAGATGAGGACAAGCTTTTGTCTCAAAACCCAGAAACTAACAAAGAAGCGATGAGTACTTACCTCGTATAATGTCATGAAAAGAATCAGTTTTCCAAACACTGGCTGCTTCCAATGCCCATCGTCATTTGAGAGCATCGACTTCTTGATTTCAACCTCTTCATCAAATTTAAACGCGACACGGTGAGAACGAAGCATCCATTCCACTCGCGGAAGCACGCCTGCCGCGCAGAGGAAAATGCCTCGTTTCTCGCATAGTTTTGCGAGTTGAAGGAAACAACTGGATGCGGCAGAGGCATCGACATTGTGCATAGCCTGTATGAAGGAGATACAACTTCAAGTCAATACATGGAACACCAAAAGCTGAATCACATCACGACTTTTTCGACTTGCCGTCATATCCAACACAACGTATTGAGGTTGGTGGCGTTGCTTCACGGTTTGTTGTGACGTGGATCTCATCGTTCGTGTCATTCGTACACTTGAAGCTGAATGGGGAGTACTAAGAGCAATTTCTTTCATTTCTCCCTGAGTCATGGAGATGCCTGAAAAGATGACGGGGAAACAGGTGTGAGAGTCACAGGCGAAAAAAAGATCGCAACCACAGCAAATACTTACCAAGATCATCCATGATTTCCTGGAAACAAAAGCAACAACCTGGTTAGAACATTTTGATTGCAATGCCACATACGAACCTCTCTTTTCGTGAGCTGGCAATCTCTCACCGTAAGAAGCTTTTGTGCAGATCCAAAGAAAACCGATCCTTTGATTTCCAGCGTTGCAATTTTTGCATGGTCGCCGTGGTAACCATGTAGCTGAAGCACATTCCAGTCTTCCAGCGACCACACAGCGCGAGACCGTTTGATCACGCGACTTAATGAAGAGACCCGCGTGGTAGATGCTACATGATCAACCAGTGCTATAACGACACCGAATAAGATACCAAAGTCCATACCAATTATTTGAATGGCCACAAACGTAACGAGTAATATAACATACTCCATCAAAAATATTTTTGACCTGATTTCAATCAGCCACTCCCAAAGGAGATCATATCCAATAAATATAAGAGTTGCGCCGAGAAAGAAAAGAGGAGCTATCTGTAAAACGTTGACGGTCGAAGCAACCACGGCCAAATATGAGATCATAATGAAAACAGCAATCCAACGTGAATGACAACCAGTTCGGTAGGTAAAAATTGTTTGAGAGAAGATGTATGATCCTGCCATGTAGAAATAGTGAGGAGGTGTATGAATATGAGTGTCTCAATAGTCAGCACATTTGAAATGGTTACAATCTTACCCGTGAACCCAAACAACAGGCCAGATAGCAAGTTGGAAGTGCCGACTGTAACCATTTCTTTATTAGTATCTAATGCTTCCCCCATGTCCATGCTGAAATGGAAAATATGGGAAATGTGTGAACTCTAGAATGGCCGTCTTGATCCCAGCAACGCATCATTTTTGCCAAAAAAACACGGAGAGAACTCTTCTTACCTCACAGCAGCAATATCCAAGCACGAGGCAAAACTGACAACAAAAACCATCCCGACCCATGTACCAATGCACTTTGTCACGAGCGACCAACGCACTAAACTGAAATCCACTAAGTGAAGAAGATCATTGAACTGGACCGAGGCTGATACTTCGCCAACCCACCCCATTTCACGTGCCTCCGACAAAGAAATTCCAGACAAATACAATACGGCATAGAAGCTAGCAGGTATCATGACCATTGCAATCGGCAGCACAGCATCATTAGTGGCCTTTCTAGAGATGTACGTAAGAATTAGGGCCGACACTAGCCCTGGTGTAGCCAAGAGAAGTAGGTGTGGGTCGAAAAGATATCCCCAGTCAGTTATTTCCGTCATTGATTTAGAAATAGAGAGGGCTACGCCGGCCTCAAGGCAAAAGTAGCCAATGAAAGCCAAATATCCCCCAATCACCTGATTTGTTTCAGTTGCGTATGAAACGATTACTACGCAAGTGAGAAAAGCAAGGCAGTCTACTTATGTGACTTGTCGATGTGAAAAATACAAAGTAGACTCACGGGCTGTGTTCATGGTGAAAAATCGATTACAAAACAAGTGAGAAGCGCGAAACAATCTGCAAATGAGGCAATGCTTTGCATAGTAGAACACTTACCATGGGTAGGTAGGAAACAATGTCAAGAAGCCTAAACTTCCCCAACAGAATCAGCACAAAACCCAGAGAAGCCGTACCAAGCGGGAGAATAACAAGCGTCGTGGAGAGAACTTCATCCACGGTCCCACCGTTCTCCAGAATATCGTTCGCGATACTGTTTGCCATGGAAGACAGAAAAATCAGCCCCGCATCTTGCACGGTCCCGATGGCAAAGTCCAAAGACGAAAACATGGCAAACGCGAACTGATGGACGAAAGAACTAAAGATGACGAGTTTAGACAGAGCAGCCATGTGCGGTTGAAAGGCTGGGTTGTTAAAAATAACGGATGAATAGCCGTATAAGCCCGGCACGGCTATGATGACATTGATAATTGCGTAGATGAGGTAATGAAAAAATGTGTATCTTCTCTCTTCTAGTAGATTGTTGAGTAATTTACAAAGAATACGATGAGATGAAAGACTATCTAGAAACACAACATAGATAGATGACGAGAGGACTGACCTTCTTTCGATGAGCTGCTGCTGGCATGGACTTTCTTTGCTCCCAACAGAGGATCCGCGGGGCTTTGGGATGGAGCGCGCTGCGCACTGCGTCCATTTTTTATGCCTATGACGACATCAGCCGAGAACGGTTTGTTGGTTGGATTGATTGATCCGTAAGCGTCAGCACCCATGGTTGCTCAATTATGTTACCGTACTGCTAGCGTACTGCTCAATGGGGTGTAGATTCTTGTATCATGTTAACCGCGAGAGGAAGTGCCAGGAAAGTGCTATGGTACGGTACAATAGCGGAAGATTATGGAAGATGGACGAGACCTCGCGTGAGATTGTGGTCATTACAAGTCATGCAAAAATAATGGCGGGGAATATCGTTTGGGTCAACAATCCGGTGAAGAGGAATCAGTACTTATATTTCATCAAAATAGATTTCGTACCGGTACCTATGGTACCTGCCGATGATCCATCCAACGAGCATGCCTGAACACCTGAACATCCTCTGAAAGATTTCTGAACATCCTGCTTGAGACGGGAGGTCGACGGCTGGTCGACCTCTCCTCCACGACAAGAATGGTCAGTGTAGCACCACCAAAACAAATAACAATCTAAGCGAAGAGGCACATCAGAGGACGGAGTGTGACGTCGCTTTAAAATCACTAGCTTTTGAGTGGTCATCATTTCTGTGCAAGCATGGAACACTTCCCTTAGATGACAACATCTCACGACCCGCGACGGTCCTATGCCGGGTTGGATGATCTTGATAACGATCTTGATCCCAGATCAGCCAAGAAANTTGATAACGATCTTGATCCCAGATCAGCCAATAAAATATTTTATTTCATTGGCGCCAATAGTTGTGTCCCATCAATGCCAATGTTGATTTCTGATGAACAAATTGCACTCGTAAGCACATCCCAAGTGACAGCTTTTATCAATCTTGAACTATAATGAGTCTGCTCCTTTTACAGCTGCTCACAATGACGGTGGCAAAAACAGCATCATCTTCATCTACGTTGCTGCCACCTCGTCCTCTCTGGCCAAAGTAACATGGTCGGCCTATCGGGACTGCAGTTTGGCGGAGTGACGCAATTCAAATCGGACAATGGCACCTACACCAATGAGACCACTTGGGTATGGAACAATGCTATCTAAATTTAGGCCGACGAAATGAAAATCGCAGGAGAGTCTGGAAGAATGCACGGTCGAATTCAAAATTAAACGTTGGGCATGGAATGGAGGGATGCTCATGCGCGTTTGGCGGAGGGGGTGGATACCAAAAAAGTAAGGGTTGGCCCTGGTCTTTTTTTTGCGCAAGAGTTTTTACGGAATTATTGATGTTTTACCGCCAGCCACCAGCAATGAAACAGCGATGACGCCTCGGTCTGTCTTATTCAAACTGCCAAGGGCGCCGCAAGCTTGCGTCGTGGATACCAATGAATTCTGAACTGAAAAGGCTATGGCTTAGACATCATTTGTACGAAAGCATCAATGTTTACAGTAATTTCCAGTGCTAGTGAAACATCAAAAGACATAGTAATACTGCAACCTGTTAAATAATATCATTTTTTTAGAGCTACATTTATTAAATCCATATTGCAAGTTATAATTCTCGATCTCGCGGAAAGTTAAGTCATTATCACTCTACACAGTACAAACAAAACGCCACTTCATTTATGTCCCCCAAAATGCATCCATAAAATTACCACCAGTTCTTTGATGATAAGCGTTGTAGAAACTCGAAGCAACAAACACCCAAAAGAATCCAGGAACTGCAAGCCATGCCGCATCTCTCAATTCACTCCGTATCGACGACAGCCCCACCTCCTCGGGAGTTACAACGACTGCATCTGTATGGTAGTTCGGTGAAAATAAGGTGACATACATCACACTTCCACGTGGTATTGGATCATTCAGCCCATTCAATTGCATTTGGACAATGGATTGCGTCTCATCATCGAACGATTGTGCATAAACCGACCGCAGTTCATACGATGTATTCTCATATATGCCCAGGTTTGGAATGGGCAATTTGCAAACTACAGTATCGCCCACTTCAATTTCTCCCTTGAATGCTGATGACTGAAACCCTCTTAAGGCCCTTCCCAAATTATCACTCGGATTGTTGACATCTTCACCATCATTGTTGTTTATGCTCGTCCTGCAAACTATAGTATTCTTGTTCTTTTTGGGACATTTGTACATTCGTCTTGGGGCTTGGACGGGGGGCAGAATTGGCACGTTGTTGAATGCCACCACGGGTGAGACTGTCAAAACTAGTGCAGTGATTCTTGGAAGGGGCATACTTCTTTTGTTTGTTCGACTGGTTTATCCATTACCTTGATGACCGGTATGGTAATAATTACACCAGAGATAATGATGAATGTATGGTAACCCAGAGAGGAGAGGACTTTTGAAGGTTCGATTCAGGATTCCCCATCAGTGTATTAATATATACAACAATATTATAAGATAATATTATGCGTATGTGTGGTGTGTATGGTACAATATGGGATGTGGGATGTAAAAGCTCCTTGAAGCTTAGGATGCGCAACCTTCCGAAGATGTGAGTATCCACCTGACGTGTGCAGTTCTGGCGACATTTTTGGCGAGGATTGACACCTGTTTCTCGTAGGAATAAGTATTCTTTTTTAAGAGTTAAGCAAAGATGACGGGATCGAATTCTGGTCTGTCACGTGTGAGAAGATTACAGTGGGCAATACCTTTCCATGCATAGATGGTACCATAAGCACCCTGGTAATCCAAGATGTCCTCCAGAGAGGTATGGTCGTGACAGGAACAGCCCAGCAAAGTAGGTAGTGTGCTGGTAGTGTGGTACTCGGACTTGGAGGTATGGTAACGGGTAGGCGACCTCTAGGCGCCAGCCGCCGTTCCGCGCTATGGTAGCTTCGGGTTTCGCTAGATTGCTGGTGGCTGCTAAGGGAAATCGATTTGGTTTGGATAGATTTTCAGTTAAGGAGCAAGGTCAACTTTCACACGTTCATTGTGGCATGCATCGTTGCGGGTTTGTCTGATTGATAGAGTACCTTATTTCAACTGCACCGTCGAAGGAGAAGACGACTGACCTGAATTCTTATTGAGGGCATTTTTTTCACACGAACCGTCCCGATGAGCTCACGGTCAAGACGATCATGCCGCTACAGGCAGCCTCCCGCCAACGGGCTCGTCTCTTTCAAACAGCCACCCTCGAACAGTGACGCGCAAAGCACCAGCGGTGCATCGCGATGGTCGATTCGAAGCACTTCGACTTGGGCTACGATCAAGAAGCAAAGGTTTTCTGGCATCAATAGGGGGAAGCAGCCCTCTGCGTCCTCGTTTGCCGCCGCAGTCAAACGTCAAGCCGAGAAGGACGATGACAATGCGTCTGTTGCGTCGATGAATGCCACGGAGCCATTACTGGGCATGACGCATTCTCTTCCTTTTAAAAAGAGAGTGATGCGCTCGTCGCCGTTTACGTTCAAGACTAGCTCTTCCAGTACGTCACGACTTTCTTTCGTGACTGGCATGGGCAAATCGGCCGCTCCCCACACCAACGACGCGTCGATTCAACACGGGCGCAAGCGCTGGAAACCCATGTCTTGCAAAATAACTGGACGAATCCCATCCAAGGTCGTCCTCAACATGACGAAACAGACTTTTTCCTACGATTCATTCTCCAGTTCACCTGGGACTGCTAGTCCTCCCCTGCACGTCGAGTCAACACCGGCAGAGAATTCGGCGCAAGTGAACAGTGACAACTTTTTCGAGAATTCCTTCGAGTTCGACGAGCATGCGTCCTTCATTGGAGACTTGTCTATTCCAAACCTCTTTCTGAGTCTGGAAACCAGCGAACACGAGGTCGAACCCATGTCCTACCTTGGTGTTGATGAGCCGTCGACAGCAACCTCCGAATCCAACCCCCTTTCTGCCAATTCGCTGCCGCGAATTCCATCCGATCAATGTTTCATCCCATCATTCAATTCGATTGCAACCTTCGAAGTTGCCTCGGACGAAGGCGCGGAAGATCAAGAGCACGTTCTCTCGGCATCTGCCGGCATTAAATTTTTTGAATCGCTTCAGAAAAATAGCTCAAGCCATTCCAGTTTCGTCCCTCGAAACTCACCCAGCAGCCTTGGTTCGTGGAAGTATCCCACAACCTATAGCGCTTTCACGTCACCCAGTAGCAACAGCGCTTTCTCACCCAATAGCACTAAGGCTTTCAAGTCACCCCAAAGCAACAGCGCTTTCTCACCCAGCAACTGCGGATTCACGTTACCCAGTAACAGCGGATTCAAGTTACCAGGTGTCTATTGTGCTTACAAGTCTACTGAAAGTAGTGTCTTCAAGTTACCCAGCAGCTGCAAAATCAATGAGTGCACAGAAGATTGTGATACCAATAGCCAGAGCAGTATGCCGTCCATCAGCGATTCTAGTTCGAAGGGCGGTCATCATCAAGTCACCCTTCAGCAGGATTCCACCAGTGACAAAGACCCGTTCGATGCAGTTATTGCATGGACTGCATTGGGGGCGGTCATGGGCTCACCAGCTCCACAGTCCGTTCTGCGTGCCCAGAAAAAAAGACGTGGCAACGAATCTTCCAATTTATGGATAGACGACAATTCTACGGAGGAGCTCGATGAGATTGTGATTAACATTGAAGACATTGATCTTGGTGGCGCCTCTATGTCGTGTCCTACCAGTGGCAGTGAATCACAAGCTAATACGAGTTCATGTTCTGACAAATTTATCACAACACTGGAACAACGGATCAACTTTCTCGCGCGGTTGTCCAGGGATGCGAATGACGCAGACTCTGAATTAATTGCTAATTCATCCATCCCAGACGCGGGCGACCTCAGTTCGATAGCTCCACCCATTAATTGTGAGGTTAAACCTGTCTTCAACTCGGATATTGATAGTTCGCAATGCTGTAATGTCAATGCATCATCCCCTGCAGATGAATCCAACAGCGACTCTGTCCTTGACTTACATGAGGATAATTTCTCAACCGAAAGTGTAACAGCTCCAGGTAATAGCAAAGACGTTGCAAGCTCTGCAATTGCATGGGGTGCGTTGGCAGCGTTGCTTGGATCACCTGCACCATCATGTGTTCTTCAGAAGAAAGACAGAAGCGCTGCGATAAACCTTTGGTCTAACTGCTCAACAGCAGATGGCGACGAGATTATTTCATTACCTTGTTCCGAAAGCGATGAATTATTCGAAGACAATATTTCGGCAGCATTATTTCCTCAAGATATTGAGTTGAATGATGAACTCAGTTTATCGGGACTTCAGATTGAATCTAATGATTCATGCGTAGTCCGAAAGAACGAAGACAACGCAAGCTCTGTGCTGGCGTGGAGTGCTTTGGCAGCTTTGCTTGGGTCGCCAGCGCCATCATGTGTTCTACAGAAGCAGAGTCGCCCAGTTATGAATTTGTGGGCAGATGTTGATGCTCATCAGGATGATGATCTCATTTCTTTGTCGCATTCTGAGGAATCATTTATTGATGACTCTGGCGAAGGAGGGATTGGTCATTTAGGATCTCCGGCCCAGGCCGTCAATGATTCTGTCGATGATTTGAGCTTGTCTTCTCTTCAATTCGATTTGTGTGACTCGTGTCAACAAACAGAGTTGACATGTATGTCACCAAAGAAAGATGAAATTACGAACTCGACAATCGCATGGGGTGCACTAACCGCATTGCTTGGATTGCCTGCACCTTCTTGTGTTCTTCAGAAGAATCGCCGTTCAGTCAAGAATTTTTGGGCCGATGATGATGTGATCTTCGATGACGATCTCATTTCTCTTGCGCCTTCAGAAGGTCACAATTGTGGTGACCTCTGTGGAAAAGTTGCTCATGATGTGGAGTTGTCATTGAAGGAGTCTGAATGCATTGATGATTTGAGTTTGTCCGCTCTTCAATTTGAATCAGGTGATATATATGGAGGTGAGGATGAGACACACCTGACACAAAAGCAAAACGACATCACAACTCCAACGATTGCGTGGGGAGCACTGACAGCATTGCTGGGCTTGCCTGCCCCGTCATGTGTGCTGCATAAAGGCAATCGTCAGGTTAAGAACTTGTGGGCAGGTGATGAGGATAATGATAGCTTGGTGTCTTTAGCTCATTCTCAAGACTCGTGTATTGGTGATTCTGATAGTGTTCCATCACTTGTTGCTGAGTCTCATGTTGGTAGCTATCCGTCGAGTCCTTCAATTCATAATGTCTCTTCTTGTGACTCCGTTTCACCGTTCAAAGAAAATAATGCAGTGATAAACTCGTTCATTGAGTGGGGTCAGTGATTTTTCGGTCATTAATGATCTTGTCTTCATCACATAGTTCATGAATGCAACTAATACCTTGGTTAAAAATCTATGTCAATGGTGTACTTTTTGGTAAATCAAATTAATCAATGCGCTCCCCTATTTTATTCTTCTTATGTACTTCCCCTGTCTATTGAGCAAAAGTCGTCTTAGAGGTCAGGAGAATGTGAGAAAGTACCTCCTATGTAACTTGCAATTTACTGTGTTGCTCATTTTAACTAACGTTCCTACTCTTCAGCTCAGTATCGCTTTTTGCTTCTTTCATTTCAATCACGTATCACTTTGACCAAAGCAATGGGAGCAACATCTTTCCCTGTGTCATTCAAGATATCAGCTCCGTTTGTTATGGTGGTTAAACGTACTTTGTAATACGTCTGGCTATGTCATCCTGCTTCTTGACAATGAGTTTTTGTCTTAAAATATGGAGAGACACACTTTCACTTGTAGTTTTGATGCAACAATCTTGAAGCAGTGTGATGCTTTTGTATAAGTGATGAACTGCCAGCAACTTTTTATTGTCTTGGTTACAACATGATGGTTTGTTCAGTTTGATTTGAATTGTTTTGGTTGACATTTGGCATGAAACAATTGGATGACATCTTGCTAAGAACATGGTTTGTTATCTTGTCATTTATCTTTCCTGTTGATGATTACATGACTAGAGTAATTCTAAAGGATGTACAAGCAGTTTCATTTTTCATTCAATTACTTCAAATGATGTGCTTAGAGTTATATAACTGCTAACATATTTTTGCCATTGACAAGTTGTAAAAAACATCAGAACTACCTTTAATACGGAAAAAAGTTATCATACAAGCATTTAGGATTAAAATACAGAATTCAAAAGCCTCTAAAACTAGTAAGGATTTTTAAAGTTAAAATTTTAAAATGGAAATTAGAAAATTATGAGCTTATTTCTACTGTACGAAAATGCTGCTGCTGCAAAATACTAATTGTATGTAGTGCCATCATGGAGTAATGTTCCTCCATGAGCTGGTGTGTAGATTCTGCATGCCACTGGTACAGTATGTGGTGAATTTTTGGATCTTGGATCTTTGCACATTCAAGATCCAAAACATCTTGAGTACTTCTCCTTTTTGGCAAAAGGACAGCATTTCAATTATATTTTAAGTAAATAGCAATACTTAAAATATATGCTACTCTTG
>JALLPC010000799.1:0-11396 GCA_036940045.1 Stephanocyclus meneghinianus | reverse complement strand
TTTTTGGCATTCCTCCAACACTTTGATTTGTGAATTCAATTCAATAATTTCTGTAGCAAGAAGCTGTACAGCTTTGCGGTCCCTGTGATGTCTATCAGTTTTCCTTGGAAGGGAACAAATGAATTGCTGAATTTTGATTACTGCCTTCCATTCACGGTCAGTGAGACCAACTTTTGACAATTTGTCATCAAAAGCATGGTATGGGAGCATGTTGATGTCACCATGTGACATCTTGTGAAGTGGATGGCTTCTTGTTTGCCTCCTGATGGACATGTGATGCATAGAATAGAGGCCTCTTGGTATGTTGATCCACAAAAGTACTTACATAAATTGTTGGAAAACACGCTGGTGTTGTTGCTTGTGATGCCATTTTCATCAGTCCCAGCAGATGCTGTCGATGCTGTTGTGGGCACTGTAGGTTCCACAGGAACAATGTCCGTACATTCTACTGCATCAACCCAATCACATACACAATCTTACCAATATCACAATTATACAACATCCAAGGCAGCTATTGCTTCAGCAACATTACCATTGACACATTGTACATCTTGGCCACAATTTGAGCCTAATTTGTATAGCCTGCTTGACAATCATTAGGCAGGTTGCATGCCATCTTTCTCAACCAATTACCAACATCAGGATTGGTAGTTGCTGATAATCGAAACCATATAAATGATTACAATTCAAAATTTATTTCAGTGATCTGCAAACCACACATAAAACAATGATTTACCTGATCAAGCTTGCCGGCTATGATCTTTTAAGCCTGATTTGGTGTTGTGAACGAGCAGAAATAATGAGCCAAAGTGAGCAGGAGACATAGTAGGAGCAAACAGACAAAAATACTTACCTGCTTATTACAGACACTCCCTCAAAACAGAAGTGCCACAATGTAATAATATCTTGCTGCCCCCAACCACATGGTAGATTAGAACCAGAGGCTACCAAACCCAACACCACCAAACCATGCACTGCCAAACCCAACACCACCAGATGGCACAGCCAAACCCAAAAGCCACCAAACTTGAAGCTGCCAAACCAAAAGATGCCAAACCTGAAGCCACTGAACCTGACACCACTGAATGCAAAGCCAATTAATCTGACACTTGCCACATGAGCCACTGCTACAACCATCAATGCCCCCAGACCAACACCGCCAAGCCCAACAGATGCCAATCTGGAAGCCACCATACCCAGCACTCACCAAACAGCACCACCTAAATGAGTTGGCATTGAACTGGGAGCCTCCTTTGCAGGTGACATCATCCAAGACAGTTGTCCTGGTGCTGTTGTGATCAGCACAGAAGAGATTTCCAAGTTAGGGTGAGTGATGGAAGAGGAGAAGCATGCATTTTTATGTAGAAAATATACCAACAGTGAGGATTTTTCAGAACAAATATTAATTCTGCTCATAACAATGTTTATTAGGAGGTTTTTAGCCACTGATTTAACTATTTAGTTGAGGGTGGGGATATTTTTCAGGTATTTTGTTCATAAGGATGTTGATAAGAAACCATAGGTGTCTGACATTGTTTCTTGTTCATAAGGATTTTATGAGCTTTTTTTACAACTCAGAATTTTTAGGTCATAGCATGTAGTATTATAAGAATGTTTATAAGGACGGACTTATGAACATTCTTATGAAAAAATGTTTGCAGTATCAGAAGCTCATCATCCCCTCCAGTTCAATCTGAAATGTTTTGTTGATAATCAGGACAAAGCATGCATGTCAACTTACTCCATTTAATTCTATGATTGATCGCCCCCCTTCTATGTTGTTGATGTTATGTATAGCCATAGATGTGGCAGTTGCAGTGCAATGGGGTGGGTGGAGCCAATGCTTGGAAAACATGTTGAAGGAGAAGGAGATACAGAATGGACCGTTTGTGGCTGGTAAATGATCAGATTAATGGAAGGTGTACCAATCAAGGTCTAGACAAATGAGGATATAGTGAGGATGGCAGTGGATCAAAGAAGTACACAGTTTTTGCTTTGGGATTGACTGACTAGGACAATTTCACTCTAAAAAATTGGCATGTCTGCTAGTAGATTGTTGTTATTTCTGGTCAACATGGCTTGGTGATGCTCGGGTCATCTTGCCTGCTTGCCATGTGAAAATGGAGAATATTTCGAATGAACAATATGTGAGCACTATGACATTTTAATAGCTTGGGGTAGGCTCTGCAGCCAGGGCGGGGGATCATCATTGGGACTAATTGTTATTTGGGGGTGGAGTTAAAGCCTTGCACTTGTATCATTTTTGGGGGATTGCTTTGTCACTGGAGGTCTATGCTATTGTTGGGACAGGATGGCATAGATGGCATCTTTTGTTAGGGCATGATGTTACTGATGACCCCCAATGGTTTATTTTCTCTTAAGTGTCATGATTAGCTTTGTGATTGTGTGCGCTCTCTATTGTTTTTTTCTCCTATTTATTTTGTGTTCAATTTTTTTCATTTGTTTCATTTCGAAATTGTTCTGAAAGTTTTTTTTCCATTTTTGTAGAATTAATTAATTTACAGCAAAGCAATTCACTAAGAAGTACATTTACTTCATATTGTTTCTGAATGTTGTGCTGTGTTGTGATTATAAGCATACTGGAAGTGGGAAGTGGTGTTGCCATGGCAAAGTTGGTGTTGAGATTACAACAAGATTGAGGTTGGCACTTTGGAGATGTTTTTAGCAATTGGAGTTAATGTTCATGCCTGTTATGGTTTGGCACTTCTTTGGTGGTTTGGTAATATGTGGCTGACTGTCTCTGTGGTAAAAAGTATCATCTGATCATTTTTGTGATATTACATAGTCAGAATTGTTGTGGTTGATTATGGGGTCCCTTAGTTGGTTAGATCTGTCTTGGCCTGTAAGTTGTGGTCCAGTTTTCCACTTGGTGTTTATTATGAATAGTTGTAGATTCTATTTTTTGTTCCAGTCCCAACCTCTGGAAAATTTTCCATATTCCGTTATGATCAGAACTCCAGCCAAATTCTGATTGGTCACTGGAATTAACCATACTAGGTAGTATGTATTCCTAACATCCTGGCCATCAGTAATATTAACAGTAACCACTTATATTCCAATAATCTTCAATAATCTTTAAAAACATGATAATGGCTAAAGTGTAATAGAAAGAATCCTCACCAGGTAACAGACATGGCATATGTTGATTATTCTAGTTGAAAAAATAACAACCTGACTACACTTTTGTGGAGGAAAAGCTAGTCACATCACTTTCTCCATCACAAATGGAACCAGGACTGTCACACTCCTCCTTCCCAGAATCTGTAGGCCTGAAACTGGGTTCTGCTCATAATACTCAGTCACCATGTAATGGAACTTGCTAGCATCATCCTACATCCCAAAGAAATCTCACTAGGAGGCATCATCCTGCAACCTCTCATTCTCATGATGGCTCTTGGTCTAATCATCATTATAATAAAGTCCCAACACAAAATATGCCCACCCTTTACCCATCTCCCTTGTCCTCTAAGTGGCAGGCTTCAAATCTACACCCACCCACTTATGTCCCCCATACTTCACCAACATCTGAGCTGCAAACCTCTCATTCCATGTATGGTCAAACTCGGGACCTGCTTTTCAAAATACTCATCCTCCCAAAATATACCCCCTCTCTGGGCTGTGTGTCTTCTCAAAATAGAATGTCTGTGACTGTATGCAATAGAAATGGTTGGCAGCTTCTTGGTAATCTCTGATCCAAGCTTCCCTTGCTTCTCCTTCTTGTGCCTCGTTGTTGCCTTCCTGGGGTGTTCAGCACAACCAACTTCCTTAGCCTTGGCGTGAACCTGCAGGCCATGGGAAAAACAACCTCTGTTTCACCCAGACTATACTTCTCATGCCACTCATGGACAATGACTTATTCATCCTCTTCAATGATCCGTGTTGAGTAGGTTCAAAATGGCCGAAACAATCATACAACTAAGAAAGAAATTTTGCAAACATGGCTTCAAGATGCTTTAATACATCAACAGGCAGCATCAGCTTCTTAATGAGCCTTTTGTATGTACAGCAATCTTCGGGATCCCAGTTGGAAGGATTCTTGGCATGCTCAATTATCTTGCTGTGTGAGCACAATAGATATGCAACATGAACATGATCAGGCAACAACAATGGTCCGTAGGGCATGTAGCATTATTTTGACCATTACTTTAACTTGGCAAAATCATCCAATGGCTCTTCCTCTGCACTTATGCCTTTGTCTGAAACAGGCTGCTCCTCCTGTTCAGAGGTATAATCTTCAGAGTCTGCATTGGAGCCTGAATCTGAGAGATGAAATGTCATGAGGTGACTCAAAATGAAGTTTGTAAAATAAATGAATGATAAAAAGTACTTGCCATCACTGTCTTTATTTTCCAATCCCTCAGTCTTCATCTTTTTAATTCTTTCTTTTTTATCAAGTTTTCTCATTTCTGCCTTCTTTGTTTGCTTTGTGCAGCAAACCAAGCAAATACTCCCCTCACTTTGGCAGACTACTCTGGCAACTCGCAAAATTTCTCCAACCAATGGCATGATGCCAGGCCTTGGTGTGATTCCACTCTGTCTGCTTTACCCCACAAAAATGCCACTCTCATCTTGCAACCCTTCCAGTTCACAATTTTTCAAGCGTCTTGGCCTCCCATACAGTCTTGATAGTCACAGGTACAGCTACAGTGCTGTCTTCTGAGGCAGAGCAAAAAGCATGTGGAATAGGGATTACCTCCTCATCTTCATATTGACTGATGTTGGGTCATCAGTGAACCACTTGCCACCGGATATGATGTTGCAGTACATATGGTATGTAAAAAATGGGGAGGATTGCAACTTCCAACCAGCACTCATGGTAGCTACTTCAGTTCAAAATGGTACATAAAAACAGGAACAAAGGTCAAATTCTTACCTGCACTTGCCATCACTGGACTTCTACTGATTGTGACTGTGGGCCTAGATATTGTTATGGTGACATAGGCCAACTATCTACTCTATTGTAGTATTCTAGGGTAGACCTAAAGATACCCTTGATTTTTAGAAGATGCAAGACATCTCCCAATAAATGACAAGAACCCAAGAATAGGTTCACTACCCAGATATACCATTTGGGACAAAATGCTTATGTCATCAACTAATGACATTAGAGACATACTGAAAGCATGTAGAAATGTACAAAAGCATCTCATTGTGTCATTAGTACAAAGGTACTAAGACTGTGTAGAATCCTACACAGTTTTCATTTTTATATTCACTTCATGGTTATGATTTAGAAACAAACAGCTTAACTCATAAAAGTCATTTTGCAATGAGCGCCGTTTCTATAAAATATTAGTTTGGACAAAAGACTTAGGTCATATGGTTGTGGATGGTAGTGTAGCAATTTAATTGGAAAAAATAAAAATCAGTTGTGGAAATGGTACATAAAGAAAGAGAATAGCAAGTTAATTCCTGCAATCCCAGCCACTGCTTCTGTCATGAGTGGTAATGGGGCATTAGTGTGTGGACCTCCAGATTGTGAATATGGGCTGAGATCTCAATATGTCCATGGATAATGGGGTAGCTATTTAATTGGAAAAATAAAAAAACAGCTGTGGAAATGTTACATAAAAAGGGAAGGATGACAAATTCATACCTGTGCTCCTAGCCACTGCTTCTGTTATCAGTGGCAGATGGGATGTTAGTGTTCTCATCTCCTCATTGTGACTGTGGGCTGAGAATTGTCATTGCCATGGGTGATGCTGTAGAAATTTTATTGAAAAAAAAACAGCTGTGGAAATGGTACATTAAAAGGAAAGGAGTGCAAACGCATACCTGTGCTCCCAGTTTCTGCTTCTGTTATCAGTGGCAGACAGGGTGTTGGTGTTCAAGCCTCCTGATTGTGATTGTAGGCTGAGATATCATCATGGCCATGGATGGTGGAGTAGCAGCTTAATTGGAAAAATAAAAAACAGCTGTGGAAAAGGTACATAAAAACAGGAAGGAGTGAAAACTCAAACCTGTGCTCCCGGTTTCTGAATGCTTGCTCCCAGTGAAGCGGAGGCTTTTAATTGGAACTCTGTCAGAAGTACTCATCAATGATGGTGGAGGTTCAGTTTTCAATTATAGGTGTAGCAAAATGGGGAATGCTGAATTTATTGCAGTGCAGCTTCCATCTGTCCTGCATGCATTGAGAAAATGTGGACACTGCATTGGATGTTTCTCTATAGATTCCAGTAGCTATATTGTTGGTTCCTGTCATACCTGTTTGCAGGACCTCATGGTTCTGATAGGACAATTTGAATCCCAGAATCATGGTTCCAACCAAGTTGGCTGTATTTTCTGGAGGAATCAGAATTCTGGCAGAAGTCTGGTCCGAATCTGCAACTTGGTCTATATAAAGCTGACCCTTTTCAGTTCAAACGTGTATCTTGATGCTTTCATGCAAAGAATTACTGTTAAGAACATAATACTGAAAAGTGCTCATATCAAGCGATGTGGTCTTTTATTTCCCACATCAATGTCAACAGGAGCTATGTCAAACTCAAATCAAACTACTCAGTCTCCCTGGAGACGTGCCTTGTTACAACCTCTCCTTCATGAATCTGTTGTAACTTGAGGTCAGTCTATCACTGTTTTTGCACTTACTTCATCTCACGCAGATCCAACTGCATTAAGAAATAGCCAACAATCACTGTGCACAAATACTTGATCACCTTCCCTCACTCCAAAAGAGAAAGTAATTGCCACCAACCCAATTCAATATCAAATTGACCTCCACAAAATTGCCTTTTGTTGATGTCAGTCCACAATACACAATACTTCTGTCACAATAACTGCATTGCGTGATTAAGGAGTTATGGGGTTGGTACAGAGGACACAATCCATAGTAGGAATAGTATACAAATAAAAACACAGTCACCATTTGCCTAAAATCTGCTGTACAATTTTGTGTTTTATAGTGGGCAGCTGTAATAATTCATGTTTGGTCCAAATGCCCAAATATCAGGTCCAAATTCAAATGTCCAATTTGGAATTGGTTTGGATAAGATTTAGATGGCTGTGCTTAAGGTCATTTTGTAATTATATTTTGCCCTAATCCCTTCCAAACCCCTATTTCCCCATAGATTCTTCAGATTTTGGCAAATCTCCATTAAAATTTATGGCATGGGGGGGATGAAGATTGCTTCTGTGTGGAGCATCTGTACCTGCCGTGATAATCATACTGAAAAATGGAAAATTGGCTGAAAAATGGGTACATTTGCAAACTTGGAATGAAAATCAGAGTAGAAACGAGATTTGAAAAAATCAGCCTGTCTAGACATGCCAATTTAAAATACACAGGTTTGGCAATTGGAACTAGTTTGGAACAATTTGACTGTTCCAAATGGGCATCTGGCATAATTGGTCTATCTGTCTAAATGTTCAAATATCCAGTTCATTTCTGATTTGGAACCGATGTGGAAGAGCATCCATTAATTAAGTGCCATAATTGTTTTTGTTCCAAATCTTTACATATCACCTGTTTAGTAACCATTATGATTTAGGTGAATCTTGGCTTTAAATTACGGTGTGATCACCAGTTCCACTCCCATGTGCCGACTCACAAAATCTTCTGGGGTTTCATTTTTAAGATTAATTGTTTTGGTTAGAGGGAAGTGAAGGTAATTATTTGGATATTTGGACAAAAGTTGGAATCGATCCAAAAATTAGACGAAAACAGCCTGTCTAGACATTTATTGTCTTTTTTCCAAATTTAGACAAAAAAATCACTGGTATTGACATTATTTGCGGATTTGGTAGTGATTTGGAAGTTTCAAATATTTGGTTGTTTGGACATTTAGACAGATGGACGAATTACGGCCTGTACCCAATTTTGGTTATTTGGACTTTTGGACCAGAAATGAGTATGGCAGCTTCCCAGTGTTGTTCTCACTGAGCATTTTTCGTTAAACAAGGCCCAGGTGGTGAGGGTTCAAGATTTTTTTTGGGATGAAGATTTTATTATGTCATTTATAGTGTGTTTCTAATTATTCCTTCGTAGACACTCCACCCCCACTACCTCAAGGTATGTTTCAACACCGGTACATATATACATCATGAAACATCTTCTAACAACATGGCAAGAAGTAGTCTTCATCCCCCTTGTGTGTGATAATATTATGCGCTGGGTCTCACGATAATTGATTCATGCTGTACGGTTGAAAAGCAGCCCAATATTGCAACCTGCATATCGGATTTCCATAACTTGAATCCGCTTTCTCAGGGAGATGTCGACTCGTAAAACGTGAGTATCTTTGGATTGATGACAACGTTCGATTTATTCAGTGACTCTCGTTTTTCGAATCAAACTCAGCGCTAATTTGTATCCAATATCGGTTTTCAGTGTTCAAGGACTTTCACTCTTCTCTTCGCTTTGCGTATGCGCTGCGTTCATCCTGAATTGGTATTCGACTGTAGCGTGTAACTTCATCAGCGTCGCTCTTACTTATGGAAGCAGTGCTGCACCAAGTTCAGTTTCGCTGCATTTCGGCATTTGGAGCTATCAAAGTTGGACCGTGGTGTCTTCTACCAGTGGTACTGTAATTTTTCAAGGCTGCTGGAGGTATCCTGATTACGTTGAAGTTGATTCCGAATGGAAGGCGGCGAGGGCATTCAGCGTCATGGCTTTAGTGTTTGGTTTAACACTGATGCTGAAAGAACTTTTTTCAGCTTGCTCTTACAAAGACGTTAAACAAACTACCCCAACAAGCGGTGCAGGATACCTCTTTTGCTCGCTTCTCTCTGGGTTATCTCTCTTGCTACTTGGTAGTGATCTTTGCAAGGACAATGTTTTGTCTGAAGGGTTGGAAAGTATTTATCCCAACAGTAACATGAGTGTTGCCAGCTGTGGAATATCAACTGGTGCGAAATGTGCGATTTCTGCCACAATTCTTTGGTTTTTGGCAGGTGTTACATCTTGCCGTGCCTATAAAGCGGAGGTCGAGGGTGCAGAAGATGAACTAACGGGTGGTCCTACAACACCTTTGGTAAATGATATGGAGATGGAAGATTGATTATGAAGAGTGCCGCTGGAATGTTCATGCAATGAGGTGCGAAAGTAAGACAATATATTCAAGGCAATAAATGTAATAATCGGAGAAACTGATGTTACACGGTTTGGTGTTTGACATCTTTATACGAGTCAAGGTGTTTTCAGTAAAAAAATCTTCTGCATTATTTTTTATCTCCTGTTCCTAAAAGAGCAATTAGCGCGAGAGGTGTGCGAATCAAATTTCACTTACAATTACCTTTAAGGCATTTTGGACAAAACGCACGTTGTCAAAAGTGAACCAAATAATGATAGTTTTTCCCCGTTGCACCATCCTGCACCATCACCCCCTCAAACACCCGTCTCGGCACTTCGCCCTTCTTATACGATACCACATGTAACCAGACTTCAAGAGATGAGGTACAACTGTTGCCAAGCCTCGACGCTGCCATCACAAGACGTAGCAGACGAGCCGTCATATGATGATGATGCACCATCGGCATCGGGCGACGGCGCGCAATTTGGTCTCAGCGACGCAGAGTTCGAAACTCTATTGGCAAGAGCCTTGCAGCAATCACCCATGTACCATGAATATCTAACGGTGTTTCAGGCAGCACCTAAGATCATGACAGAATGGAGGCAAAGATATCGAGGAAACCCAGCTCTTTGGAAACGCCTGTTTCAGAAAGATCGTGTGATTAAAGAATTTGTTGAAGCGGCACCAATTATCGATGCCGTGAAGCGACTCGTCGACGATGCTGTGCTCGTAAATGGTCAGCAATTCACGATTTTCGACTTAGCATGCGGACGTGGATATTTGTCGATGACGTTGTCTCATCTGCTGCCTCCAGAAAAGGTGAAAAAGCTGGTATTGGTTGATAAGCAATGGCCAATGCACAACATGACACCAAAGCCTCATCATATTTCTTGGACTCACATTTATGGAAGTCATAAAAAGGTAGAAGATCAGTCTATTCCGTGTTACTTCGATACGTGGCCGATAGAACTTCACACTTCAAAGATGGTGAGCAATTAGTGCAATCTATTCCTCTAGGTTCGTATTTATCCTTCATATTCAATTTGAATCCTTAACGATTAGCTTTGTTATTGTTTGTCTATCGGCAGGATTTGAAATCTTCCCAACAGATTAGAAATATGGAAGATTTCCACCTACGTGACAAAGGACCAATCATACTAGTCGCAGTCCATCTATGCGGGACATTAAGTCTAAAAGCCGTTCAGCTGTTCAACAACAATCCGGAGATAAGATTCTTCTGTTTGAAGCCATGTTGTTTACCTGGCATGGTTCACGCCAAGCGTCATGAAATTTTTCGCTTGGGCAATCATTCCTTCGATTCAAAACTTGTGTGCATGGCCGGAAAATGGAAGAAGAACGTGTGGAATGGACCGCCTAGGACAACGACGAAAGCGTATTTTGAAAGATGGGCTGAGAATTTGTTTTTGGGGATTGATTCTACAGACACTGCAAAAATCCAAAAGTCAATTATGGTCCAGCGCAATGGAGGTTATCAAAATGAATTCTTGTTTGCAGAGAGGCTTCCTGAAACAAATTCAGTCTGGGATGCCTTACGAAGCGAGGAAAGAGTCGAATAATCAAAGACAAGTGCTACTACGTTATTTTTTTATCCGCTGATGACATCTCATTGATCCCACTGCTTCGTTAACCTATCATACCTCTGATGAATGCTTAAACGAAATGCGGAATCAACTTTCTCACCCTTTATGCCAGATGCCATGGCTTTGCCATAATAGGCACTGTATTAAAGTACTTGTTAGTTCATCAAAGGGCCTCCTACAGGCAACTATGATTTCGTAGTTTTTGTAGTGCTCATAACCTATTTGGGTATGATTTCGGGTCTGGTCCAAGACCAGATATGAAATCATTGTGATCTTGCTCCTGAAATCACAACCTTGTGAAAGCATAATGGCAACTCTTAATACATAGATAACAGGAATAAACATGGGCTATTCCAGTGATTTCAATTTGGCATCTCTTAACAGTACGGAATAATTTATGTCACGTGATGTTTTTGAGTCTTGTGATGTTTCAGTGTATCAATGAGTTGATAACTGGAATAGATGACATTCAATCTATTCCAGTTATTATAACAGGAATAGCGGACTGATGTTTCGATTTCAAAAAAATCACTATCGCAGGGATAGATAACCAGAATAGCATTGAAAACACTACATATATGCTATGAAAACCACATTGATGCCATGAAAAACTGTGATTGATGTCATGGCTCATTTGAGTGGCTCATTTGAAATACCCTGACAGTGCAAGGATGAAGAAGAATCCCTGCGACACACGGCTTTGGTTGATTTTTGCATCAGCCATGGAACTGGATGAAGTTGTGGCTTGTTTTGTTCTCAGTGATGG
>JALLPC010000798.1:0-11419 GCA_036940045.1 Stephanocyclus meneghinianus | reverse complement strand
TCTGTCTGTCTGTCTGTCTGTCTGTCTGTCTGTCTGTCTGTCTGTCTGTCTGTCTTCAGTTGCCTCGCTCTGGCAGAGAACTTGGTGACGGGATTCTGGCAAGACATCACTAGGTACACACATCATCATCATCTCATGTTGCGTGGTTTATTATGGTTCCACACGGTTTACCATACAATACACTCATACCATACCATCTCCCGAGCAACTTGATTGAACACCACCACATTTATCATCATCATAATCAACAACGACGACGACGACAACAACAACATACAAGTCAATAATAACTACCACACTATAATCTGCAGTGGTGGTCCATTTCGCGCCACTTGTCCTCCCGAGCCATTGCAGCATTGCAGCATGACAGCAGCGTCAGAACCCTCGTCCGAGCTGCTAGACCATCCCAATTCCAGCTCCCTCCTCGGCCGCACCAACCTCCTCCGTCTCGAAACGGCCGAACTCCTATCCGAGTCTACATTGCACATCCATCCTCCCGTTTTCGCCTCCTCTGCGTCATCGTCGACCTCACTGGCCATCGGCGAAGAAAGGGCCCACTACGAAGCGCGCTGGTCTCCCCTCGTCAGAAAATATCTCCACCAACTCAACGACATCATCCTTGCATCTCTTGGCGAAGGCACCACGCGCCTCTCTCCCGATATCTGCGCCGTCGAAGGCGGATACAGAATTCCACTCCAGTCGGACAAATTCCAAAAGCACGTCCACGGCCTGGCGCACACCGAAAACAGGTGGGAATTCCCCGCGCCCAAACATCTAGCTCTTCATCCCGTGGGATCCTTTGCTCACCTTGGGAATGCAGGATTGACGAATCGTCATGCCAATGGGAATAATGTGCCCGTGTTGGACGTGGCGGTGTTGATTTCGGAGGAGGGGTTTCTGGGAGGAAAGGATTATTTGAATGGGAGGTATTTCGATGTGAGGTTTGATGTTATTTGACTTGGGTTTGGCATTGATTGTTGTGTTTTCGCACAGATTCTTCTTTGAAGGGGATCATACGTTGGTCATCCATCTTCTTCATTTGCACACACAACGTTATCTTAGTTATTGGGATGAATCATGACCAATGCCTTGCTAAAGTGTTGACGTACTTGTCCATGCCATGATTTCTTCATACACTAATGTTGCACTCTAACATGACTGCTTTGCCTCAACTTCTTACACCTGTAATTTCAAATCGATCCTTCACACAAAAGAAACGGAATATTCTTGCCGTGTATATTGCCAAACAACTGTCGCAAAAGAAACATCGATCCACAATAGGATCCGTACATCTCACCAACCTTTTTGGAGACTCTCGTAAGGTTGCTTTGCTGCTCACTCCTCCATCGGACATTGAGGATCGGACAAAGAAAATGGATAAAAAACGCAAAAAGAATAACGAGGAACAGACAAAGAATTCCAAAGTTAGATTTCGTATCCGCCTTATCTTTGGGATGCAGCAGGGCATTTCAACCAGGAAGCATCATGGACACGAATACATCCATAGCGATGACGACGACGATGATGACGAAGAAGAATCGAAATGGAACTGTTGGATACCGCGCACACGTCTCTTTCCTGATCGAAGCAACAATCGATCAGAAAAGCAGCATACCGATTCGTTTTCAGCTGACGGTAGTACACCGCATTATACCAATTCTATTGCGGAAGATCTCCATTTCGTTTCCACCTCGCGATTGATTACCTCAACTTTGGTTTCTCTCACTGGTGGAAGTACTTCCGTTGCTAGCGACATCAATTCAATATCTTCGTCCTTTCATGAGACACTGATTCTGCTGAAGGTGTGGGCACTCCAACGCGGGTTTCTTCGTGGACATGATTCCTTCACCACAACAACATTGGCGGTAATCTTGGTGTATTTGTATAGGACCAAGAGTATCGGGAAGAGGATGGGATCAATGCAGGCATTTACTGCATTTATGAAATTTTGGTCTGAGGCCGATTGGCTTGGGGAGGATTCTTTGACTTCTGATACCTGTGTGGGGACTCCCACTATAAAAAGAGCAGAAATGGTTTTGCAACGCAAAGTCCTAAAGAAAGCAGCATTCGTCATTCCAGATGAAGGACGGAATGAGTCACAAACAATTGATCATTGTGAACAAGCGCGTTTGTATCTGAAAGATGTCCGTGAAAGCAAAAATTGCACAGGAACAGATCGTGCTACACCCAAGACGTTACTGTACAGCTACAAACTCCATTACACCTCTTCATCCTCTGCTTTCACTGTCTGTAACTCTCATCATGACAGCCCGATCCTATTAGATCCCACCATGACCATCAACTACCTCGCTCGTCTTTCGCCCTCGTTTGTACGAGAGTCTCGTGCTGAGGCATACGCAGCATTAAAATACATTCATGGAAATGAGCACGAGGAGGTAGGGGGTGGAGCTTTTCGCAAGTTGTTTCTGGAGACGAATCGATTTTGGACGAGGTATGATGCGTATATGAGGGTGCCTATGGGGTGTGTTCCGAAATTGGCGATTTTGGGTGGTAAAAAGAAGAAGGGAGATGTGTCATCAAGCGGTTTCCGCGTATGGGGTAAGGATGTTGATGATCTGGGGTACAATGAATCAGTGTGCCGTGGTGTAGTAGAAGTTTTGTCTTTGGCACTTGGAGACCGCGTTTCCGCTGTTAGAGCACTGACCTGTGGAAATGGTGATATTCAGACTTCTTCCTCTGGTCAGTCTACCGATGATATTGCCACGAAATGTCTTGCTGATAGCGACCAATGTCTTGCTGTTCCGATACGCGGCAATTCAACCAATCATGTTCATGTTGCAGAGATGTTGATCCGCACACCCGAACCTCCAGTTCTGTCGTTGAACCAACAAGATCAATGCCTTGTCATTGCGTTGCGCATCAATCCTAACGCCTCCAGACGCGTTGTCGATCGAGGACCTCCCGCTGAGGACATAGAAGGCTCTGCCTCTTTTGTGACATTGTGGGGCGAAAAGTTTGCGCAATTGCGTCGCTTCCAAGATGGTGCAATTGTTCAGGCTGTTGTGTGGACAGCTACTCCTTGCGACGCCACTCGACCGGATAATATGAGATTTTCTGGTGACGATAGGTCCATAGGTGGAATTGTTGAAAAGGTGGCTCAACATATTCTCAAGCTTCACTTTGCTGAGCAGACTGCCAAACTGGTCGCGTTTGAGCTTAGAAACATGGTCTCTTTCATTGACGGTGTTACTACTGAAAAGACGTCGCCCATGTCAGATTCATTGTCACTACACAAAAATGTCATCTCAGCATTTGATACTCTTTCCGATTTCCTCCGCCGGAACACCGCAACCACGGTCGACAATTCGCTAGGAAAGGGAAAGAAGGTCTCAAAGCTTGGCCTTCCCTTGTCGATTGACGAGGTGGAACCTCTTTCTCCGTGCTTGCGATATGCTTCCTTATTCCCTCCGGTACCCCATCCCTTTCTTGGTGGCGTGGACTTGGGTGATAAAAGACAAGTGTCTGGGGTAGTAGATGGCGAACCTATTCTAATCCAGATTAGATTTGAAGGCAGCTCCAGATGGCCAACTTCTTTGAATGCTATGGTTGCAGCCAAGTGTGCAATGCTGATCCAACTGGCGGAAGGCATCCAGAAAATGAAAGATGAAAGAACTGCGTCAGGAAATGATGATATTGATTCGTTTGATGGACCTATGGATGCTACACCTAATCATCTTACTCTAGGTTACCGTGGCTATTCATGGAGGATTATTGTACGTGCAGACCAAGAATTAAGAATGCTGAAAAGTCTGAAAAATCCAACAGACGAGGCGAAAAAACTTCAACGTGTGAGTTTTTCATCTTTTATCCCATTCTTCATTCGAAAATGCCTCATTAAATTAATTTTGTCTGTTTCAGAGTTTGGTAAACCGTCATGTTAGAGGATCTATGCACCACTCACTCATTCATGCTGTCCATACACGGCACCCGTCAGCTTCTGCTGTTGTGCGGCTTGTCTCCCGTTGGATTGCATCTCATATGCTGTCTGACGTCATTCCTCATGGAGCAATTGAACTGATGGTTGCAAAGATATACACAGACTCAACAGACACAACAGATTCGAAATTGCATGCTGTAATCGCGCCACCATCGACTGTTATGTCGGGATTTCTGAAGTTCCTACAACTCTTGTCCAATCATGACTGGGCGGGAGAACCTTTAATTGTCGACCCTCAATGCCATATCACTCCTCATGATCGCTCTCTGATATATTCTCAGTTTAATGCCATCAGAGGACCTGACCGTAGTAAAGGCCCTCCGATGTACATTATTTCACCTGCAGATTATGATGGGGTCGAGGAAATGACGGGGTCAAAAGTTGTTGGGATCGAAGAGAGCACCTCCCATGCAGTGGCAACATCAAATCGTGTATGGGCACCTACAATAACTGCCATTCACCCTGAAAGAGTTGTGCTTACACGAGCTTCAGCTTTGGCAAAGCGTGCTCACAACCATCTATTATCTTGTGTCATGCGTGGTGGCAGTACCAACAATGATTGGACAGCTGCTTTTCAGGAGAATTCAGCGTCGCTAACATCGTACAGTGCATTGCTCCGCGTGGACTCCAGTTTCATAACAGATGAAGGATGCTCGTCGACAGACTCTGATTGTGCCATCATTTCAACAGCAAAAAGTTCAGGACAAGGTACTCAAGTCCGGAGTCCATTCGAGAGAAGCATCCAAAAGAGATATGATGGACCAAAAGAGTTGCGAAAGAAACATTATAAAAATCTACTTCTCGAAAAGGATACTCTGGTAAGTTCTGTTGTCGCTTGTCGTGTATTAATTTAAGCCAACCGAAACTCACATTGTTTACAGCACGAATGGCATCCCGTGAAGTCACTTGTCTCCACTCTCCGGAGAAAATACCACCAATATGCTGTGTTCTTCTACAATGAATATTGTCCTGACATAATTGCCGTATTATGGCGGCCGGCATCATTTGTTCCCCAGCCTTTTTCTGCGGTGGTATCAGAATTCCAGCAACCCGTCGTTACCAGTTCTTGGAAGGAAGATACTCTAGTTGTTACAAATACTGATGATCTAATGTACGAAATTGGTTTCTCATTGAAAGACATTATCACCAACATAAAAATACTTGATGATAGGAAACCAAACAATATTGCAGTTAAACGCCACAAACACTCTCATAAAAGAGAAGAAACTGACTAAGAGGAGACCAAAGAGTAATGAGGAAATTTTCACTAAAATAGAAACATATATTAAGAATTCTGTTGTATAAACAAAGAAATTCTGTAGCTCTCTTGTTTGTCCCCGCCATGTACTTGATGCTAGACTTCACAATCATTCCAGCAGTGCATCATAGTGGGAACCTCGAGCCTGTTCCGTCATTGATCTTAGCAATTGAGCAGTCCAAGCTAGTAGTTTTGAGTAAGCCCAATGTATCCAAACTGGTCTGCACTTTCCGCAATATAGTCATGCGTTTGTGATAAGTTCTGCATGGTACCATGCTTAAGGAAAGCACTATGAATGCATCTGCTTAGTGACTCATAAAAACTATTATGTGATGTGAACCTTGTTTAATGCCCACGCTAATCAGTCTGCCAGCTGAGAGTTTCATGACCAACATGCAGTGCCTGTAAAACTATTCAATCCCAAGAAACTTGAGAAGGACTTGCAAGATGATGCACTGACTTATACAAACAGCAATCAGCTTGAAAAATAAGAGATTTAAAACCACCAACAACATTATCAAATGAGAGTTACATCTGCATACTTCTCTTGGCTGTAGATACTTGGCCTATGTCACTCGCCCCCACGATTGAAGACTCAGGTGGCTCGTGGAAAAATTAAGCCTCAGTGAGGAACACATCATTTAAACGAATACCAACATGCAAAAACTTGGTGTCACAGGTAAAAATTTCAGCTGATGCATGACATATCATACATCCATGCTGGTATGTATGTATCATAAGCATAAGTGCTTGTGGTGAGGGAGACTGATGTCAGTTACTGTTCCTTTGTGACCTGTAATAATATTTGCTGTGTTTTTACTCTCCTAAGCCACAATGATGACTTACATCTGTGTGAAACCCTAAGTGTCCAATCATATGAAATTCATGATAGTCAAAGTATCACAGTCATACAGACTGCTTGTTTTCGGGATAATTCCTATTTCAACTATCACAGTGCTTGCATTAACCATTGACCATAACATTGTGAGAGGGTATATTAAGGACTGTGTGTGTATGCAAGAGAAAGAATGCTCAACATTAGGTTTCTCTTTGTTACTGCATCACTACAAGATGGTAGGCACTTCATAGTAGGTTTTGAGTGAATAGAACATTGGTGGTTTTTAGGGACACACCATGCCATGACATGAGCCAAGGATGCTCTCTGCCCATGAACAGGACACAGGAACTCCTGCAAACCAAATTCTGACCAGTGGTGGAAGAATCATACCAAACATCTCAAAATATGAGAAGAACCCTTGGCAAGATCAATGAATCTTGCCAAACCCCTTAATGAGAGCTAGACCCAGGAATCTGGCAAACTTTTTATCAACCCTGCCCAAATTTTGCTCAATCCTGCCAGGCTATTCTATAATGCTGTTTTAGGCACAACAGGAAGCTGATTGGCATCCCTGAATCCAAGAGGGTACACGTAAATCCATACTATTTGATCAGCATATAAAACACATTACAAAGCATGAGGATCACCAATTTTCAATCCTCATTTTGATCCAGTTAAGAATAGCTTATGATTTTAATCTTCAATTACCAAGAAGCCATTCCTACTTCTCATCTACAGCTAATTTTTACCAGCCATTCGGCTTATGTCACTATTGTATGATAACCAAACTCCAAAATTTTTCCTCCTCACAACACCATGCAGTTCACTTATTTTTTCACCTCTCCTACGGATGCACCAAGCACCATTATCCTCTCTAGATTGTGGCTGTACAGGCAATGTTGAGCCCTAGTCAGGTTCAAAAGAGGGAAATTGAGGATAACCTCATGTGTGCAGCTATCAAAAAGAAACAGGTGAAGTTGGTGCGAATGAAGACCATGACAATTCAGGCAAAGCTTGAGGCCTACAAAAAACATAAAGACACAATCACCAGAATGAATGGGGAGAAACAATACCACAAAATCATTGACAATCTAATGAATGAGATGATGGGGTATTATAACAATAATTACAAATAATTCACGGATTAATATTCAATATTTGTGATAAATACTACTTCCCCCTTTTGCAAAACTCAACATGTGCTGACAATGCAGCTCACCTGTCATTCCACTTATTTGCCTCCCAACAATCTCTCCTCCTCACATTGGCAAGAAGACACTTATCTCCAAATCTTTTCTGCATTGTTTTGCATCTTCAAGATAAACAGTATCATTCTGAACAAACCCAATCCCCTCCTGATGCAAGTAGTGTTTTCTAATATTTTGATCTTGCCAACCACCATATTGTGAAGTATGCAACAAGGATGGAAAATCTTCTCCAAGATTGTCTTATCTCTATATTGCATTCCATACTCTTGAATCCTCTGGTGTTTTTTAAGATCCCCAAAGTGCACTCAACATCCTTCCTAACATTCTCAAGATTTGTGCTGAAATATCCTTTGCATGAGGCACAGATCACTACTTGATAGGGAGAGATCAGTGTCTTCCAATGCAAGTATCCTCTGTTGCAAATCAAGTAGACACCACGCAATGAGCGCACTTGACCATGGATATCAAAATTCTCACACCCCACATCCTTTTACCACTCATTCCTGACATCTCTCACTGCTGGATCCAAACAAACCATGTGTTGGTCATTTCCCAATCCAATTGATCTGGAGTGATGGAGAAAATCATTTGAGAATTATCTGAAATAGCTTTGAATGCCAAAGAGGCATACTGCTCCTTACCTCTGGCTCTCACATAGTCAGCAGCTGAGCAATGAGCCAACTTACAATGAACAACACCAATTGAACCAACTGCATCAGGGAGATGTAACTCTTGGTATTGTTTCATTACTTCAATCATCCATTGTGTTCATCAATTTCACCCATTCATCAATGCAAGAACTCAGGTTGGTCAAGAGTTGAAGAAAGAAGTGATGATGTTCCTCTGGACACAGTTCTGTTGCAACAGGAAATTGTTGGAGTGATTGCCAATTACTTCAATGCTCCAGAGATGTCATATCAGCATTTGCATTCTATTGAAGAACTTTTGTGGTTCTCTGCAATAATGGGTGTATGTGACCCATCCTCCACTAATGAACATCAGTCAAATTATCTATTCTTGACAGAGGCATATGGAAGAGACTTTGGAATGATAAATTTCTACCTTGAGATTGTTCATAAACTCTGGCATGAAGGGAAGACTGGCAGAATAGGCACTAGTAATTGGAATGATAGATGTTCCCAAACTTGTATTCAAACATATTGGCTCTTCTCTTCTTGCACTTCCAGGGTGGGTATTCCTCATCCTCTTCCCCTTGGTTGGTTGTCTGTGAAAATTGACATAGCAATAGATGAGGGATTGCTCATATGTAGATAAGATGTCATCCGGTTCGGAGTCAATGGAGGAATTGTTGTCCTCATCAGAGTTTAGGTCATCACTGTCTTCAAGGGAAGTGTAGTTGTTCCCATATTTCTGCATGAGTTTGTGTGTCTTAGCAGTGACTGTGTCATGGCAGAGCAAAGCACTGCACAAGAAAATGGAAAACATGTCACTACTGATGATGAGTGGAGCCATGTTTAGTTCTGGGAAATGGGGTGATGGTGGTTAGATGTGATGATGATGTCATTCAGTTGATTTGTGGTGGAGGATACATGGTAATACACAATGAGATGGGAGGAAGTGGGCAACTTTGAACTTCGACTTTGACAAGTATGAGCATGCAAAGTTTTCAAAAACCTCAATCCCAAATGGGGGGTCAAAGTTGAAGTTCAAAGTTTTTTGGGTAATGAGCACAAACAAGTACATGAGTTTGGGTAGACATAGTCATAATTTTGCCAACACAGTTTGAAGTTCCATAGGTGGGACTGAAAACAAACTGCAATCTTCATCTTAGACGGACATAGTTGCAGCCTTAGGATGGGTATTCCAGGTTCTGTCATTACGTATATCCTGCACAGACAGAAAATCAATCATTTCATGTTTGTTCATTCATGATAAGATGGTAGTATTGAGGATAAAAAATAAGCATTACTGACAAACTGTAAAAGCCTGATAATTGTAGTATTGTAAGAGCAGCATTGCACTATTTTTATGCCCAAGATGAGTAGCTTCTGCTATGTTTCTTTTATCGTATGGTGTTGCAAGCATGGGGACACTGAAAAATTGTTTCCAGAGATGTCTTGACATGGTTGAGGAACTGTTCAGGACTTCCCTCATTGAAGACGGTGACAGACAAGGTCATCTTGTCAGAGACCTTAACCTTGTTGATCACCTTGGGGGTCTCCATGGCAGCGGGGATGTAGGAGTTGGGTGGTTTTGACCTCCCGGAGCTCTCTTCACCCTCCTGTGGTTTGAAGCCTTCTGGGTTTGATTTGCTGGTAGACATCTTCTTTAGGGCCTCTCTGAGGAGAGTATTATCAAATAAGGCCTTAAAAAAGGTTTTGGGTGCCCTGAGGAGGTTGGGTTGAAATGGAGTCATTTTTTTCTTCCAAATTCTAATATTATGTGAAAATGAAACTTTGGACAGTCTAAATTCAAAGTCTTTCACAAGAATTCTTGATGGTGAATTATCTTGATTTGTAGGAATTATTTATTGCCAAAGTTCATCACTCGATTTGATTGCTTATTTTGACAGTCACAAAGAAAATTTTTGGAGAGGTTGTCAATCGCAAACCCAAAGGAATTCATCGATCATGAAGAAAGTTTTTGGAGAGGTCTTTGATAGTGCACCCGAAGGAATTTGTTGATCACAATGTATTTTTTGGAGAGATTGGGGATCACATACCCTAATTTATTGTCAATCCCAAAAAAATTAAAATTTTCATTCGTGAACAAATAAAATTGTTTGTACCTAGATTTGTAAGGTTGATATCAATACGGATCAATGATTTATTTTTATGAGATATTTTTCATGTAAAAATGAGGATGGAAGGGCAATGCTAATCCCTTTTGCATCCTTTTATCCAAAACATACTTTGTGTAGAATCTACATCTTTTTGGTATGTTTTTACCCTTCTCAAGTGTGTTTTCTTGTTTGGGGCTATGGACTTCTGTGATGGGGAGTCCATGCCTCTGGGATGAGGGGATTTTCTTGAGGAGTCCTTGCCACTTGGGATTTAATTTTTTAGTACCTAAGGGTTACTACCTGGTACTAGGTGAGGCAGATTCTTGGCCTATGTCAATATGGTATCCACAGTTTGTCCTGCTAGGTATCTGGATGCAATAAAAACTATGGTAGATCCTATTGTTTTTAGCTGTCTTACATGTAGTAAGTTTTCTGTCTCATCTTTCTTGCCATGTGCTTTTTAGATATAAAGGTTGACAGAATTCTAAAAATCACCATAAAAACACGATCAATGTTAATTTTTATTATAAAAACAACATGCCAGCAGGAATAATTGATACGAATGTGTTAAGTATTGATGTGACAAAATGTGATGTCACTTATGAGATTTTGCATAAATTTTTTTGTAGTTTTTTAATATGTCATAATCTACAACATTTGTGCACTTTTTTGTGCACAAGTGGATGTACTAAATCCTCATATGTGAAGCTTACATTTTAGCTATAACTGTGTACATACAGTATGGTACAAAGAGAGAAAGTTTGCAAAATATGTCTGAAGTTGAAATTTACCTGCTTAGTGTAGAAAAAATTCTTTTTTAAATACAATTAAAAAATTCTCTTCATAGGTCTAGCAAAAAATAATAATAACTAGAGAGACGATTTTCTTTCACTAAGACAATTTTATCTAGAGGACGATGTTAGTAACTAAATTGATTAATTAATTAATTGCTTGATTAATTACTAAACTGATGACAATTAGCAACAGCAACAGCAAAGGTGACATAGGCCATGAATTACACTGGTCTGAAAAAGGCAATCTGGCCTGGGAATTGAACCCAGGACCAATAAAAAAATTCACTGTTTGTCCAAGGGTTCGAACCTTGGACCAACTAAAATAACACGATCACTTAAATTGCGAACGACAAAACAACAAGATTGCGTGAATTGCAATTGGCAAAATAAAACGATTGCATAAATTGCGATCAGCAAAATAATACAATCTTGTAAATCACTATTGATGGATGACAGCCTGACCAATCAAAAATTTGATTGTTCAAAAAATCTAAGGAAGATCTGACCAGGTCACATCATATACCAGGATCATGTAGATCTTACATGGGAATTACGCCAGCTCAGGAGTGCTGCATACAACCCCTGTAGAAACATACTACAAGAGCACAATTATCATGTAA
>JALLPC010000796.1:0-11419 GCA_036940045.1 Stephanocyclus meneghinianus | reverse complement strand
AAGCCTAAAAATCAGCATTTCGGGCAGTTTTCCATACCTACCAATCCCACAAAGTCAGGCCATTTCGCATCCTAACACCTACTAGGCTATGTTTTATCAACATATCAGGTTATGAGCCAAAATAGCTATTTCCTACATTTGTTGGTGTTAGGTGGACCGGGGAGAAGGAGGGCCTTAACAAAAAGCTCTGAGTTGAGAAAGAGTATTTTGAAGTAAATATCCATAGTGCTCACCATCATTCTGTGAAACAATGATTCGTAGCAAATTCTACCCCTTTTGCACTTGATCCAAACTAAGGAAAGATAATTGTTAAGCTGCTCCATGTGTGATATAGGCCAGATGACACAACGAGGGCTACATCGCCTATCCCTATTATTGTATCAATGTTATGACCGATTGCTTTCATGCCAACGCATGAACACACGTCCCCGCCTAGCAGAATTGGATCGATTTTAGAGTCGCATGCCCCGCTCGATAGTGTATCTGGCCTCAGAACTTGACGGTTTACACTTAAAACAAGGGAGGCCAGAATTGGCGTCTCTTGAATCCATCGGGATACACCATGTCTAGGTTACAAAGAAAAGATTTATTACATTCTAATTGTTATGCAGCATGAGTACGAATGAGCTAAACTACCATAACGAGGGCTTTCACCAAAAGCTGTCTTGGAACGGTATTTTCAAGTAACTACCGGTAGTGTTCACCATCGTCCCGTGACAAAAAAATTGCAGCGGTTCTCTTCTTTTGCACGCGTTTCAAGCTCAGGAAAGATAATTATTAACTTGCTCCATGTAGTCGTATAGGCCAGATGACACAACTAGGGCTCCAGCGCCAATCCCTAAAAACAGTCCAATTACTGTTACGGCTTTCATGCCGAGGCACGAAAGCTCATCCCCGCTAAGCAGAATTGGATCGATTTTAAAGTCTGGGAAGTTTGGCTATTTAAAACGTATCAACTCAGATATCAAAGGGTTGACAAGGAACCATGAGTGAGTCATCTAGTTTCTTACCACTTTGTATCCAACAGGAGAAGTCGGGTCTTCAATGAGGATCGGATCAGTATCATCAGATGGATATCGGGCATTTGGTTTGATTTTTTGTGCAGCAAAGATGCAGGTGATTGAGGTGAGTGCTATCCATATACCGACTGTAATATTTGCGTTGTCTTGGTTACAGTTCTGGAGTTCAACAAGAAGGAAGGATAAATGTATGAAGTTAAAAATTAAATACAACTGATGTTGTAGCAACCTACAACAGAATCTACTCACCTCAGACCCATTGACTAAAAATTGTTGCACCTTTTCAGCACCACTAAGCACGAACACAATGGCGACAATAAGGGCATTCATTACAATTAACTGGATTGCTGATTTTCCACCGGCCTGTATTTTTCCAAACCCAATATATGGAAGAAGCAAACCAGTAAATACTGCCAACACATATGATATTATCGGCACGACTTTTCTGCCTTGTCCTAATGTTTTCCAGTTCATGAAATGCCAGGCCCTTGAGCCTAAATTAGCAGCCAGAATGCTGATACTCATTGCTACACCAACTAGCGTTAGATACTTTTGTCCATTGGCGTCAACTAAATCAGACAAACCAGCCAATGTCAGCACAAGTAGAGCTAACTTTCTGGGCCAGTCGCTATCAAAGTTAGAAATGATAGTGTGGGCGGCAACTGAAGGAGTGCCAGTGATGAACATGGAGCAGTTCAGCCATGCATAAGAAATCTCTTCCGAAAGGATGATACCGATGATGAGGGAGAGATAACCCGGATAAATGTATGAACCTGTACGCGCAAAGATCCCAACATCAAAAGATAACAAAATTTACCAAGTCGTGCCAACATGTCGAGGACCACAATTACGAATCCGGCACTCACCAGTATCATCATAGCATGGAAGCACCCTGGACAAAACAGTCAAAGCCACCAACGCCTGCAATCCTGAAAAGCTAGTGTTAGTGCTCTGCCATGACCCTGCCAATCCACCAGATCCGTTATTCAATGTCAAATTGTACAACCTCCCGTTCTCATCTTTGTAGAGGAAGCAACGTGCATTTTTGGAACCGCTGGCCTTAGATTTGGAGGCATGCTCGACTACCTTTCTCAAGATGGGGTAATTAACGTTGCCGCGTTCTGTTAAGTACACTGTGATTCTGTATCGTTGGGAGATCACAAATAATATGGCAAGGAATTGTGTGAGAATGATAATTTGATAACGCAACGTAAAATGGGGCGATGGAAAAAAAACTCACCCAAAATCTTTCAACTGATCAATAGTCCTTCTTCCGTCTTTATTATCATGCGCGCGAATGACCTGCTGTAAGACATCCCTCTTATACTCACTTTCACCACAATCCCACCGATCAGCTTGGCCATTGAATTTGCAAACATAAGAATGCGCAGAGATATCTTCGGTGTCTTCCTCCTCCTCAGCAGCTGCAGAATGCGGGGGTGGTGAGCCGCAGCATACCGCGTCGATGCCTGGCATATTTGGTTCCGGTTTGTTTGGCGGCTCGTAGATACAATGGCCAAGTGCAAGGAATGGCGAAATGAAGCCACGAACAGAGTCACCTACAGAGCAGAACATACAACATGACTTGAATGATGCGTAGATAGGATAATATATGGGGTTAGTCCATGCGGTACTTGTTTCGCAAAATGTGAAACAAGAAATTGTTCCTAGAGAGTTCAACAATTGAGATAGGAGGCATACTCAGAGATATACTTAGGGGCATTTGGATGCTTTTGGCTACGACATCTGGCGACGATTTTCTATCATCTATTTATTCCTATGTAGATGGGAAGGAAGCACGCTCGCCCCCTAGAGTACGTTGACATTACTCCACCAGCATAAGCTTTGTTATTTTTTGCATCCTACCATAACAGTCTGAATATGTCTCCCTAGCAAGCGATGATGGCAGAGGAAACCTCAGCACGAGCAGCATCAACAACAAGCAATCTGCAAGCGTCAGCCCGCTCCCTCCTTGAATCCTCCACCCGCACCATCACTTATCCTGTAACTCAACGTCAATTCACGTTTTCCACCCCCTGTGCGGGACTTGATCCCGCCAAAAATGAGAACATCCTCGAGACTACTGCGATTCTCATCGCGGCTCGAACTCTCTCGAAGCTCGGTCGGTCGGATTTATCGTGGAAGTATCTCAAGACTTTGTTTGTCTCCCAGGGTTCCAATGGCTTCATGCCAAAATTTGTATTTTTAAACGAGACGTATGCTGGAGTCGAAAATATGGCATATTTTATTGGGCCTTTTCCCGGGCCGAAACTGTTTAAACCGTTCCAATCATCTTCCAAAGGATACCTGCCTCCCGGTGATAACATCAATGTCTGGTCGTCCAATACAATCATGGCGTCTCCTTATCACGCAACAACTATATTAGAGATATTTTATTTGAGCAATCAAACTAGCGTTGACGTCGACAATTTGAACATGCTGTATGGAAAGTTGCAAGCATGGCACTCTTTTTTACACCATCAAATCATCTCGAAATGTATAGAAGTTGGTACAAATGATGCAGCCACTGAGAAAATTACCCGCACTTTTCTTCCTTGCCTGGCTGTTCACCATCCGTGGGAGACCGAAGTTGACATGAAATCTCCCTTATGGAAAACGGCCCTGAGCAAATTGACAGAACTCGTAGCCAGCGAGAAATGGTCTCCCAGTTTTGAGGTCACAGATGAAGTGAAGTCATCGTTCGACTATCCCGGCGATGAGTTGTACAAATCGCTTTTGTTCTTACTGGAGTGTTTGTCGACCAAAAGTGTTGATGATGGACATGAACACGACGAGTCGCCTGACCATAATATCCATTCGGCATGTCCGTTTGCCATGATCGATATAGGATTCGTTGCGGCACTTGCCAAATCAGATCAAGACTTGAGACAGATCCAGCAGATTTTGATGGACAAAAATCGAATCTCTCATCCATCACAGAAGGAGACGGAACTTGCTGAATCGAGAACTCGTCTTTCCAAACAAATGCTCCATGCGTTGTGGGATGAAAAATCAGGGACATTTTTCAATCGTGTGGTGAACTTGGAAGTGAATGCCAATGGAACATACAGCTCGAACGAAACGATATTATTGGATTTACCGGTGGCGTACAATTTCATGGCACTGTGGGAGCCTCTTGCGAATGCAACTATGGTGGAACGAATGGCCACACAAATACTTCAGCGGTCAGGAAAATTCGCGTTTGCTTGTGGGGAGTATCCTCTGTGGGCGGTAGGAGAATGCGCTGAGTCGTACGACTCTGGGTTGAATGGATCTTCCACCATATTCCCTCTTCTCAATTATCGCGTATCCACCGGTCTCAAGCGCAACAATGATATTGGTCTTGGGAAATTTATAGAGGGTTCTACGTTGAACTTGATTTGCGGCGGCCCTAATTCAGATGAATCCAACCTGACGCATTGTAGTGAAAATCTTCTCTTTTCATCTGCGTTCGACGCATCATCTCATCTTCCTGTGGGTAAAGATGCTTGCGGACACACATCTTATCTCACTGCTTCGATAGTGCTTGACCTTCTCATTAGTGACAAGCCGTTTCGATATGATTCAGAACCGCCGATATCCAGCTCATCTGTCATTTTTCTTATTGCGTTTGAGATGGTGCTAGCTATCGGCATTGGATTGAATTGCCTCATTCTCAGTTTAAATCTGGTTCGTCGAGCCAAGGTGGATGAAGAGGGCGATGTATTTTTTCACATTACTCCTGAACAACATCAGAGCAGCGAACAAGAATTATTAGTGCAATCGCCGATGCCGCTGCGTCAGGGAGACAGTTCACCTACAGCTTCGTTGGAAGAGGGTTACAATCATCCTGTTGTATCTAATGTTTGGAAGTGGTCTTTTGCAGTAATATCTCGTTTAAACCCGATCAATATACTGATGGAAGCGTTTGCGGGGAACACGAGTTGATGAAGATAGACAATACTATAAACTGTAGTTCAAAAACAGTCCAGTGTGGCCTGTCCTAACCTTAGAATGTAGTACTTTAGCCGTCACAACAACTCTCCGTTTTCGTGAGGATCTTCGGATGGAAAATATTCCTCGGGTTTCTCAGGAGCCAAACATTCATTCATCGAAAACGAAATCACGTTACAATCATTGAATGCTCTTTCGAGCATTTTCAGAGATTCTCCTGCGTTCGTATTTTCAGCGTCAGTGCACACGGGTGACTCATTGGCAAGCGGAAGGAGACGAAATATACCGTTGGTCGGGTCCAATCTTTGTTCGGATGAGATTGTGCGCTCGTCGTACGCATGAAAACTATTACCAAATATTATAATAGGGTTGCTGCTCACTTGGCCATCATTTTGTTCCACTTTTTGGGCCAAACAATGGTTTGTGTCTTTATGTTGCATACGAGTCGATGATGACGGAACAAAGTGTTCCCAGTGAGCCCAGAGAATGTTGCAATACAGTCTCATTGGGCAGTGTGGCATGTAAAACAGAGTGTGTGTCCGATTGCGGTCGTTTCGTGTTGAACTGTGTGCAGGCGGCGATGCTATCGAATACCATTGTTTTCGCATGTCTTGAACTTTGAGCTTCCCCGCATCGTTTCCTCGTAGCACATGAACGTGGAATACTTGTTCTAACAACTGTTTTTCGAGCGGCAGGATACAAGGCTCGTAGTAAAAGATGGGCGTTTCCTGTTGATCTTTCCGAAAGGAGGTGTGGATTGCATTGTTATCACAGCAGGTGGTAATTTCACGACATTGATTGATGGCGTCCGAATGTTTGGAAGCCGCTGAAAGTTTTCGAAGCAAAAGAGCGCCTGCCAATTGCAACATTGGTGCGGAATGAGGTCCATGGGAGAAGTTTCCAATGCCGTAGACTACAATTTCTCTGAGATTGAGAGTTGTGCCCTCGCTTTTCGAAGGAAAGACACCGGTTGCTGTTACTAAAGCCTCCGCCAAACGAAACGCGAATCCTTCTCGAGCTTGATATTGACGTTCTAAAGCATGTATACATTCCCTAACTTCTCGTTCGATCCGCTCTTTGTCCTTCGACTCATCAATGTTGTGCTCATCTCGTCTTGTTGCCCCGTTGTGGGTTGGCTTGATGTCAAACGAGTTTGCCGATTGATAGAGACCCGGACATTCTCCGCCAGCGGTTTTCCTGTTCCGGTTGCGAAGATTCTTTTTGGTGGCACCGCCCCTCGAGACGAAGGTCCAATGCTCGGACATGGTCTATCAGCGATGCGTCGATTGATGGAAAGAGGAGGGATCACAACAGATCACAACTAGATCACAACTCACACATTATCCTTGCCAAAACGAGACAAAGAAATTTTACACAACATGCCTGCATGCCTCCTAGATGCCTCCTGCATGCTATGGAATGGTACCATAATACCGAGTCTGTATGGTACCTGTATGTATGCTTTATGTATGCTGTATGTATGTACCGCAGGGTCCAACCTCTCCCAACGAGCTCTCTCTAGGTAGGTCTCGACAGTCGTTCGCCACCCATCACGTGATAAGTTTTCATAATAATACTAAGTCAACCATGGGAGTAATGGAAAAAATCAAGGTGCGTCGTGTTGTCGCCATGCGACGCGAAGAGTCAAGATTCTTCTTGGTAATCTATTATATTCTCATGCGTGCTCCTGCTGCCGTCATTCCACGCCCCGCAGGAGATCGAGGCCGAAATGGCCCGAACTCAAAAGAACAAGGCCACGAATTATCACTTGGGGACTCTCAAGGCCAAGCTTGCCAAACTGAGGAATGATTTGTTGATCGAACAGGGAGGCGGAGGCGGCGGAGGGCGTGAGTATCAAACGATTCACTCTCGAACCCGCTGCATACTCAACGCATCATCTCACTCACCGTCATCGTCATCGTCATCGCTCTCTAATTCACAGCCAGCGAAGGCTTCGACGTGGCCCGCCTGGGAGACGCACGCGTCGCCCTCATCGGATTTCCATCCGTCGGAAAATCCACCTTGCAAGGTTCGCTCACCGGAACGGAATCGGAGGCGGCGGCCTACGAATTCACCACTCTGACGTGCATCCCCGGCACGATGCACTACAAGGGTTCCAAGGTGCAAGTCTTGGATTTGCCCGGTATCATCGAGGGTGCGGCGCACGGGAAGGGACGAGGGAGAGAGGTCATTGCGTGTGCGAGGAATGCGGATGCCATTTTGATTGTTTTGGATGCGGGGAAAGAGGGGTGAGAGCCTTTTCTAACGAGTTGTACGTTCCAAGGGAAAGCGAAGCGAGATCTCATCCTTCCGTTCCCCCGTGACTCTGTGCAGTTTGAATCGCCATAGGGAAATTTTGGAAAATGAGCTGGAGACAGTGGGGATACGCTTGAACCAACGACCTCCGGATGTATCATTTAAGAAGAAGACTACGGGAGGAGTGAGATTTTCTAGTACGGTGCCTTTGACCAAGTTGGGACCGTGAGTCGTCGTTTTCTCTCTTTCTTATTTCTCATGTTCCACTTGACATTCCAAAAAATTTCACATTTCCTCTGCAAAAAGCGAGCCCGAAAAGTTGGCGACACAGATCATGCGAGAATATCGCATCACTTCGGCAGACTTGTTGGCCCGTGAGGATATTACCGTCGATCAGTTGGTTGATGTCATTGTCGGCAATCGGGTGTATAAACCCTGTTGGTGAGATTCTTTCTTGATGCTCCTTCTCATTCCTACGTGTTTGCCTCGTCTTGTGCCTTTTTGTCTTTGCTTGTGATTGGTTGGCCATCTTGGGCTGTTCTTTCCTTTTTATGCCCTGTTGTCAGCTACAAATGCCTTGTATGGTTGCAAGTCACGTCGAAGAGCTATGCATTATTAGAAACTCATTCTCATATTCCTGACCCTGCCGGATTCAACACATCATCAAAATGATCCATAAGCTACTTTTACAACAAAATCGATACAATCACCATCGAGGAAGTGGATCAACTGGCTAGGATGCCTCATTCCTTGGTAGGAAGTGTTGCGAAAGGTTATAACGTGGGGGCTCCAGATGAAGATGATCCCTTGAAAGCGATGATTTGGAAGTACCTTGGATTGACACGAGTTTACACAAAAAGGAAGGGACAGCATCCCGATCTCACAGATCCCGTGGTCTTGTCGGCCATTCGGAAGGGTACCAGTGTCAAAAGCCTTTGCCAAAATGTATCCACACAGATGCTTAGAGACTTTAACTTTGCCTTGGTTTGGGGTAAGTCTGCCAAACACTCTCCTCAGCGATGTGGAATCAATCACGACCTGCAGGACGAGGACGTTGTCCAAATAGTGACAAAAACAAACGCACAACAGCGACAGAGTAAGAATTATCAGGCTATTGTTCAAGGTGTCAGCGACAAGGTGAGAAATGCCATCATATTTGCCTTTTCCTTTTCTGAGAGGGTCCAGTCCTTACCGCACCGTGTTTCGTTTTTACGCAGTATCATAAAAAGAAATTTGACGCCAAGAAAAAGAAACAGAGTAAATTGCGAGGTTGAGAATAGCCTAGAGAGAAAGTGAAGGTGGGTGACATAGTAGCATATACAGAACCACTATGCGTCGGACTTGTATGGAAATTTAATAGTAATTGTCCTGTTCATAGAAACCTTTGATTTCATCTCCGGATTTTACATACATGTCTAACGCCAATTCTAGATCTGGACATGGCTAATGCTTGATCCGTCAAACTATCCTAAGCTTTCGCTCTCCGTACCCGGCGTCGTGCTTGTGTCTTTCATAAAGCGCTTCTAACTCTTCCAAGAAAATAGAATGATATTTATCAATGACCTCCTGTGCCAAATCATCTCCCATAATGGGCACATCAATTGCTGGGCCGATAACAACGTGAATCCTCTTAGGCTTGGGAATCCCGAATGGTACAAACCAACGTCCCCTATTACACGTTCGTTCAAATCAAGTTGTTAGATGCACTCCATGATAAAAACGCACAGTTTTGCGCCGCCATACTTAGACACATAGCTCACCAGAAAACCAATGGTAAGAATCCAATAGTACGAGAAAACTTCTCTATGAGAGGGTGACGAGGGAACCAATAACCATAACTGCCGTCCAAATTAAAACCAAATACGGGAACAATAGGAGATCCCGTAGAGAGTGCCAGTTTAACGAATCCCTTACGATTTCGGAGGAATAATACGACATCGTCAGGTTTCTTCGGGTCGAGTAGAATTACTTCTTGTACACCTCCCTTTCATCGAGTAAATCACCACGTAAATGGTACAAGTCAAAAATTAGACGCAATCCGGTTGAATTGCAAAAACGCATGACCAGCACGCAACACACTCACGGGAACAAATGCAAAACTCTCTCCTCTCTTGAGTCTCCCCAAAAACGTCCTCTTGTCTACAGGAAGACTCTTCACCCACGAATATACATGTCTCAAAAAGGGCACATTAAATATTGCCGAAGTCATTAAACAGCAGCCATCCTCTCCTAATTTTCCGGGAAGACGCCGTAAGGCAGGTGAGAAGGCGAATACGGCGTAGGGTAGCATATCGTGGGGATTGAACGCAAAGATGCAAGCTTTATTGCGGCGCGCGTATGAGAGTAGGTTTTCTTCGTCTTCGATGACAGTTTTGAGGCCTTTGACGAGAGGGTAGGTGGTAACGAGATGTGAGCGATTTTCTGATTAATCTAATAATGAGGCATGTCCGATGCACAAAACCATGACGGCAAACAGCTTTGAACGAGAGAAATATCACTTGAGAGACGACCGCATGCCATAAATGAACTTACCAAAATACTTCTCCGCCCCTCTCATCATCCAGTTACCCAACAAAAAACCCATCCTCCCAGGAAACTCGGCGGGCAAAATCAAACTCGCCACACACATTCCAATAATAACCATTCGTTCCCACATTGCCGCAATGAAAACTCCATACAATAATATGATTAAGATAATGCCATTCCATCCTAGCCAGAGTGTCACAGCTATTGTCGGTATGAGACCGCAGTCTTGCGGAGTCTCTTGAGTTCTCCACTTGCTGGGATCGCTTGCACTGCTGCCACTTCCTGCAGTGCTTTCGCTCTTACTAATTGTTTCATCAGAGACGAGAGTCAAATTCTCCACCTTGGCATTGACAACTTGCTCATCGATATGGCAGCGAACGCTCCATCGTTCCATCTCGGAGTGGTGGAATTCGAGTGTTCCGGTGGTTCCGTTTAGGTGGGGCGTTTCGGTGAGTCCTTGAAATTGGACTGTCTGGCCTGGTTTAGCTTGGTCCATTGTAACGATGGTGTCCAGTAAAATATTGGGAAAAGCGCGTAGAGCTGAGCAAAAGATTATGTACAATATTGAGAGCGGTAATTAAGGAAGTGGGAATAGATACCCCCCTCGCGCTCTCCAGATGTAGTGCTATGTGGTGTTTGTGTTCGTCATCTTCGATAGGTTTGTTGTTGTTGGCGGAGTGGAGCGAATCCCAAAATTCTTAACTCCCGATTATTTAATTACAAAGATGGAACACAGGATTGCGGAAAGTATGTTTTAAAATCTTCGACTTACCATATATTTTTATATATTTTATCAAAATTGGAACACGTTTTTTCAGTGAGGGTGAGGGAAATGCAGTAAATTGTAAGCCATCAGAGCATTGCACAGATAGGCAAATAATACATACAAGATATAGCATTTACTTAATACACATTAAGTACCAAATCAGTTGAGAGTATTGCCCCACTTGCTGTGCGGCTGGGTGCCATCTTGGATTTATAAACAACATTTGCTGAGAGAGCAATGGCTTGATTTGCTTAGTGCAAGATGAGTGGCAGTTGGCAATGCACCCCAGCACGATTGAATGTTTAAAAATATAAAAGGTCTTTGTGCTCCCTTAGCCTATGAAATAAGCTATCGGAGAAAAATAGGGTTATTGGAGCAAAATGGGCTATTGGAGCAATGTTCCAATAGCATGGTTTTGCTCCAATAATGACCACTTATATGGAGGAATAATACACTTTAATGCAGACTGCTCCGATGAGGTTGAGGGAATTGGTCGATATAAAGGGACTTAACACAAGAAGAAAAATAGTAGTTAGTATTTAATTTAATTGCAATTAAAGAGAGTTGGCAAAATAATGCGTTGTATTAGAAAACTACTTTGTAATCCACACCAAAAAGAGGATCACCATTTTTAATGGACAACTGCGCAAGAACAGCAACTGCACAAAAAACATAGCCATGTTGTGTTGCATCGTGGCAGTAAACTTGATCAAGGACCCAAAAACTCTTGAGGCAAGCATTCACAGTCTCATGCCGCCCCTGAACTCTCTTTTACATGGCATCAGCCTCCTCTGAAGAACTAGTCAACAATGCAGAAGGCACTTTTGTCACATATGGACTCTCACCAACGTAACCATCATCCGCCTCCACCTTCTCACCAAGCTAAAGTTCCTTCATCAGACCATCACAAAAAATGTTG
>JALLPC010000795.1:0-11425 GCA_036940045.1 Stephanocyclus meneghinianus | reverse complement strand
TGGTCAGTACAAGGGCTCTCCTGCAACAGATTAGGAAGTGTGGGATAATGATTGTTGGTGATGGTGAGTGTCCTGATATCTCTATTACACAGCAACATGATAAACCCATCACTTCAGGCTTAAAGGGAGTAACACAAGAAGACACAGTAATGATATAATGGGCAATGGGATGTGAAATGTGGATATTCAAAAACCTACAAATGCCTGCAATATTATCCCCTATCAAACTCCATCATCTTTATATCATGACAATACAATGATAATTTGCATCAACTACAGATCCAACAATGCAGAGCAGTTTTTATGGAACACAAAGATGTCCCAAGTACTGTCACAGAGTCAGTTGGGAGTGAATTCACAAAGACACCAAAGGAAGAAAAGACAAAAAAGCTACAAGGCCGAGCATTTTTGTGTTCTTTCAGCTATGGCATCACAAGATTAAACAAAAATGAATGAACCAACAGGGATTTGGGTATAGGATATTGANTATTGATTTCCATCCAAAACAAAACAACTCATCCATTCAAATAAAAATAAAAATAAATTGTTCCTTCCTTCCCAAATCAAACATCTCTACATTCAGATCCAATCATGGAAATGTTGAGCTGTTTTATTTTTGATCTGATATCCCCACTGCTGCCAAAGTGAGTTGAGAGTGCATTGGCATGCATTCTGGCTCAACCACAGGGCAAATCCTAAGTTCACAGATGGCATTTCACCAGCTCAATTCGACTCTAGGCAAAGACACTTTTGGAACTTCACAACTTTGCTATACTGTGGGTGATAGAGACATGCTGGGCAGAAACACAAAAAAGCTACATTGCAAAGCATTCTCATGTTGTTTCTGCTGTGGCATCACAAGATTGAACAAAAATCAATGCACCAAAAGAAATTTGGATATTGGATATTGACCCCATCAAAAACAAAAAAACATTAATTTGAGGATAAAATAAAAATACATTGTTCCTTCCTTCCTGACTTCAACATCACGGCATCCAAACCCTGTCATGAATGTTACGGATCTGTTTTGTTGTTTCATTCAGATATCTCTTCCACTTCCACAATGGGAGTTGAGAGTGCATTTGGATGCATTCTTCCTCAACCACAAGGCAAATCCTCAGTGCAAAGAGGTGACATCCCACCAGCTCAATCCACCTCAAGGGGAAAGACACTTTTGGAACTAACCTTGCTATTCTGGGTGATGGAGACATGATGGGTAGAAAACACAAAAAAGATATAATGCAAAGCATTCTTATGTCCTTTCTACTGACCATTGCTATAGATTGACAAAAAATTCAAGAGAGATAATTGCCACCCATCTGAAATAAAACAACCGTGTCTTTCAACAAAATAACAAAAAGTCATCATCCTCAGCAAATAAAGGGGGTCAATGAGATAGAGGGAAGAGGTTGAGGGTATCGTTGTAGGCACGTCCTCTTTCTCCCATGTCAATATCAATTGCAAGAAAGAAAGAACAAATCAAAGTAGCAGCGTTTTCCATTGAAACTCACTTCATCCAAATCAACACTGTACATTTTTTGCTTCCCGGGTGAATGCATCTTATCATCCTCCCAGATTTCCCCCTCCCTTCCCATTGCGGGTATTCCTGCAATGGGAAGTGCATGTCTCAAAAAAATTTACTTACCAACAGAGACTTGGATACAGAGGGGAGAGAGAATGTAGATGGTTTGTTGTATGAAAAATGTGTCAGGGGAGGTTGCAGCCGGGTGCAGATAGAAACATCAGGGGCATCCACGTAGATGGAGGAGTGTCAATCTACAACTCACATAAGCTTCTTCTTGATGGTGAATGCAATGAAGCTGGGGCTAATGGCAAGGAAGCAGTTGGTGCTGGGCAGAGGGGGATGTTTTGTTGTGGTGGGCCTGTGCTGATGGCTGTCATGATAGAGTGGTTCCACATGAATATGTAGATGTGTATGAATGAAGGGGGAAAGCACTCCAGTGGAGTCCCTTCTAAACCTACAATGCAGTCACACCCATCTGCAGTATAAATGAAGCTATGATTATTTCAATGTGCAATCAAGAAGATGAAAGACAGATGATGGGACAGTTATTGTAATCACATGTACCAAACAAAATGCAAAAAATGGGTTAAAATTTAGGGTTTGGACTAAACAGATGCATTTATAATTTTCCTCTAGGTTTTACTTTAATTGTTGCCAACCTTGTAAGAAAATAATCATGTGATAACTATCAAATTGATTGTTCCCAATGGACTATGTATGATTGTCAGCCGTACGAATTCTACACATTATGTAGATATATTAAAAATGTTAAATTTTGCAGGACAACCTAACACATATCCACCAAAATAAAAGTGATGGCTATAGATAATATGGAAATTTTAAAATGACTCGATGCAGGGGAATTCAGTATGAGGAAATTTAATCTGATTAACTACATACACTTACAAATAATTCTGGCCTTGAAACAGGATATAACACTAAAATAATGTCAATATGGAAATTCAGCTGTTCCAAGACTGACATCTTGACCATGTCTTGACCATGTCTTGGTCATGTCTTAACCATGTCTTGACCATTTCTTGATGTGATGTCATAGCTTTCTCACTGGTCAAGACATTTTTTGGTCAAGACATGGTCAAGACATGGTCAGGATATGGTCAAGACATGGTCTAGACATTCGGACAGTAGTGCAGTGCTTTGGCATTCTTCTCAATCTTGGCAGTATGCTACTTAATGTGTGTTCAGTCTGCTGCTTGGGCCATCATTTATAGAATTGGACATTAGCCAGATTATTGAGTTTACGACCTAATTCTGGATTTTCTGTGTTATTCAGATAAACTGTGATATCAAGGTGGCTGAGAGTTCTGACATAACAGTACCATCCCACACCACAATTCTAAATTCTTCATGCGCAATTGTGAAATCAGGAATTACCAACAATTCTTCTTCAGTGAAGTGTATCATCTCTGGAATACAAGGTGTCAACTTGTATTTTTGAACAGTCAGCTTTGGCATGTGTTTAACAAGCATGGTTTCACTTTCACTAACAATTGTCAGTGGATTATTTGACATAACATTTTTTGACTCAATTTCAAACTCTACAGATCTTGTTTCAGCAGGTTGTGTTGTTTTTGCTTTTGTTGCATTATTTTAACAAGAATCAGGGATTAATTGAGTCAAAGACAATGCAACTCTGACTCTTTTGACTGTAACTGTTTGCCACATGATATTGTTACAAACTTGGACTCTTCTAATTCTGATCCCCTGGGTTAAACAAATCAGTGGTATTGATTGTTTGCTGAATGTTGTGGTTGTGCACTTCCTCTCCTTCCTTTTATTTGCCCACTGCAATGATAGGGATTTCATGCCCAAAAGACTGTCAGAACCACAACCCCCACTCTTGTCATTTTCATTTGATTTATTTACAATAAGACTCAGGTGACTTGTGTCTGCATCAAGTACTGCTACTTCCATCAAAAACCTTTCTGATGACTTTATTAATGCATCAGACAATTGAAACAAGTCAGTGATTGTGTTAGAAGGATCTTTGACAGTATTTGCTGGAAAAGTTGGTTTGAACATGAATCTGTGGGGATTTGGACAAATGATCAACATATAATAGCAATGGCCTCATGACATCCTGAAATTGTGAGACACTGTTTTCGTTCTTCAATTTGTCTAAGTTCTTATTCAAAATATCACTGAACCAATGGGGATTGGTGCGGAAATGACCACATTGCAATTTCCCTGCTTCAAGAGTAACACTATCATCCTCAAAACTGAAAAATACATTATCAGCTTGAAACTGATTGTCTCTTACCTGCCATATTTGCAAACAGGCTTTGTCCAATGGATGTAGTCCCCTGTAACTGTTCTCATGAATCACACAATATTATCAACTTATCCAATTTCAGTGATATGAGACCTTCCTTTTACTCCAAAACCATAAAGCTGTCTATAATATGATACATGATACTTCATGACTGGGTTAGAGTTTGCATTGTATTTTGTCCTCAACTCAACAATCACTTTGATGTGGAACAACACTATCACCAGAAGGCTTGGAAAATGTTTGTGATGCCAAAACCATGTGGCTGCTTGTATAGTTTTCCTTTATTTTTGCAAATGTTCTGAATTCTAGTTTCAATCTTTTGTATGCAGAAATTTCTGAAGAGCAAGAATATATTATCCCATCAGATGAGATCAAATTATTTCCCTTAGGTTTCAAAGGATTAATATTGGGTACATAAACTCACTGTTGGGCTTGTCTGGCCTGTTGCTTGATGAAGGAAGTTGGGGATACACCTTTTCTAAAAATAACAGAATACCCTTCCCCCGCCATGAATTTGGGTGAGCAGATACAATGTGTTGTCACAAAATGTCTGTTTGGCATGGATGATTTTTGCACCCAATTCCATCAAGAATAGATTGTCACCCATTCTTCTGGTGCCAGCATGTTTGAATTTTGAAAAAGAAGTCACAGTTTTCACAATGTTATTTGTATTGAATGCAAAAAATAACATAACAAGTTGGTAGGGAAGTAAAGAATTTTGTGAATTTCAAATAACTGGCAACACTATTGTCAGAATCTGCAGAGCTGTCATTGACAAAACCATCTTGCCCTCAAAGATCATTTTTAACAGGGGCATAGACACTCTCAGCCACTTTCCCAATCTTAAAAAAGATTGTAAATAGTTCTGAATCTTAATACATTAGTTTTGGGATACATCTAAAGAATGTCCTAACAATACTTGTCCAGAGAGGAGGTAGACACCAAAATCTAAGACTTATTCACATCATCAAATGGTCTATCTTCTAAGAATTGTCATTAATATTTTTACTGCCAGAATCAGTCTGCTCTGAAGCTGTGGTTTAGTTTGTCTGATAGTGAATAGTAATTAGCATTTTTACAATTTTTTCAATTTTTTTGCTGTTCACTACTGCAGAAAAATGTGCTAGTGAGTTGCTTAATCTCAAAATCTTTCAACAGCAAATAGTGCAATAGTGAGCTTCCTGTCACCACATAAAAGAACAATGTTGATGGACAGACATACATATCTAATTACAAGTGATGGATGGGATGGACAAGATGATGACAGCCAAAGACTGCTGTGAAAATCATGCGGGGGACACTATTGAGCTATTGAGAATGCTATTGGGCTATTGGGCCCTAAAAAATTAGGCATCAATAGCACTTGCTATTGGGCTGTTCAGCCTCACCAAACTGCAATAGTCAATAGCAAATTGCATTTTTTCTATCTACTGCACTATTGGGACCTACTAAGGCTGTGATTTAGTTCAGTCAATTGTCCAATAGTGTATAGCATTTGCGATTATTTGAATTTTTTGCTGTTCACTATTGAATAAAAATCATGATTTAGTCGAGAGCTTGGAATACATTAGGACAGTGAACACTCCAATTGCTGAATAGTGAACTTCCTGCAACCACGAAAACGAATGAAATCAACGGATGGACAAATGGACGTAAGCACGAATGATGGACGGATGGATGGGCATAAGTACAAACGGACTGATGGCCAGACAGATGAGATGATGACAACCATAGAATGCTATCAAGAATGCTATTGGCCTATTGAGATTAGTCTAAAATTGAGGGGTCAATAGCACTTGCTATTGGACTATTGGACCTCACTAAACTGAATAGGTCAATAGCAAATTGCAATTTTTTACAATCTATTGCACTATTGGGACAAACTAAATCAATAATAATGCAGATCAATAGTGCAATAGACTTTTTAGCAATAAAAAATGATAAATATGCTATTCACTATTGGGTTATCGGTCCAACTAAATCACAGCCTAACTGGCCGGAGAACAAGAAGAGAGATTGCAGTAGTGTTCAGTCAATAATTAACATCACAATTCTGCTCATTCTAACTTTTGAATTAGTTTAAACTGCACCGACTGTAGGACAACTCCTCATTAAATAAAATATGTGTTTTTGCTAGTCAATAACACTTCAAGAAAATACCCCTACACAACTCTAGCTAGCTGAGAAGTGAAACAAGCTTTCACTTATAAAGCAAAAACATTATCTTTCATAAATGATGTTTTGCAGATAACAAGAGTTTTGGACATACTTTCTCACTAGCAACTTGCTTTCAAGCAAGTGACTATTGAATGATTTCCCCATGTTCTATTATTTTCATGATGGTTACCTTTTTGGCTGGAGATTAGCTATAGTTTCTTTTTTAACACATTGCTTTGAGGTATCTCTTGGTTTGTTATCAAGCACTAGTTTGTGTTGACGTAAATTAACTATTCTCTTTGACTAACTAGTCAACCATAAATATTGACCTCTCACTTTTCAGTCATGGTTGCATAAAGGAAAGGCTTGTTGCCTCCCTCTCATGACAGTTGTCTCTACAGTTTTGTTACTCACAATAGCCCTCTGAGTACCTCAAACAACAGCATGTTCTTGACAGAAAATGCTGATGCATGGTCCTTACTGCTGTGACTAAATGGTACAGCAATGCTCTCCAGTGGATATTTTCTTTATTGCTCTCATGGACTAATGACCTAGATTGCAGAGGGGAAGAATAACTACCACTTGAGCTATGCTCACAATGCTAAGATGAAATACAGCAATAAAACAAAACAAAAAATATTTTTGTTTTTGTACACTATCACTGTGGAAAAGACATGCATAGAGAATCACTTATACTTATCTTGCACAAAATCAAGACAAGATTGCCAAGTACAGTTGCATTACAACTTGGAACATTGCATGCTAAGACCCAAATTTGAACAAATTTCTCCACAAATTCTCCTTTAAAAGGGTGATGAATAACCCTGGTCACTGAAATGCATTTCAAATCTGGAATATTACTTATCATGCTGCTATGTTGTAGTAGGCACCTGCAAGAATGTCATTATATTAACAACGCACACACAGAAACTTTCATTTAATTGTGAAAATTATGAGATGACTCACATCATGTGCTATCTGCAGATTGTGAATATATTTCAAGTGCAGGACTTTCATGTCATTGTGACTATCCGGGTGATAGTGTGCATCATGCCTACTTAGGAGCCATGTCTAATTGACAAAGTGTCTGGGGACAATAAGTTTAAGACTGCATGCATTAAAAAAGTTGGGAGTAGGAACAGATGGTACTCCTACACTACTGGCTGTGATGACAACAAAAGTAAACTCATCATTATGTCATGTTATGGGAGATCCATAAAATGCTAGAAATGCAGAAAGTTTGTCATATTGTTAAAATCTTTTCACTTGCACCAGTGAAAGCAACTCACAATAAAAGAGTTCTAACCAAAGTCTTGTTGAGCTTTTCACCTCATGTCATATTTCTCTACCTCATCATTTTGAGGATAAAGAAGGTGTTTTAGGCAATACCCTATTTGTTCAACTTTTGGCAGAGTGATGCTCACTATGGAGGGGAAGAGTGAAGTACCCATGCTTGTGGCCCCTTTTTTATACAGGAGGCAGTTTACTTTAGGTATCAAAAAGGAGCCTAAATAAGAATGCCAAGTATATTGCCACAGTAAATTACTGTATGCTACATACACATAAGTAGCATGATACTTAAAAAGCATGTACTGGGTCTACTTTGCCAATTACAATTCGATTTGTAATGTGATCGTATGTATTAGAAATATTGTCATACCCATGCTTTAGCCTTTTTTGTGTACAGGAGGAAGTACATAATATGTACAAGAAAGAGGCCTAAGTTAGTATGGTATGTACATAGCTACAGTAGATTACTGTAGGCTTACACAACAGGTCAGCAGCATGGTACTAGATGAATTTTTCTAGAGAAGCCATTCTCACAAGATTGGCCCTGAGAGAAGCCTTCTCACAAGATTGGTTTACACACACATATCTCTGAGTGAGCTGTGGTGTGGCCATGCTGCTCAATCCATCACAACACGTAGAGGTGTCAGTTAGCAATTGAAAATAACATAATTGTTCAATTAAACTTTTTTCTTCTTCTTCTTCTTTTCGTGCCTACTTTGACCGTAGGTCACTATGATCACAGCCCAATGCAGTCACCTTCCTGTCGTTGCTTCCATATTTTCATCCTTGTCCTCCACCGCAATTTGTGCAAGCAATCACGAAGATCATGAAAGTTGCCGAGAGCAACTGCAATGGCCTGGTAATTCACAAGAGCAATTGCAATGAATACTGTTACTCATGAGAGCAATTGCAATAATGCCACGACTTGCAAGAGCGATCGCAATGATACCGCGACTTGCAAAAGTGATCACAATGGTACCGCGATTTGCAAAAAGCAATCACGATGACCCAGCGATTCGCAAGAGTGATTGCACAGATGCTGCAATTTGCAAAAGCAATCACGATGATCTTGCAGAATGCGAAAGTGATCTCAATGATTCCATGGTTCACACAAGCAATTGCAAAGATTGCAAAAGTTGCAAGGCAACTGCAATGTTACATTGCAGAATGACTTGACGTAATGTTCAAACATGACAATGTTGTTCAAACATTCACAATTCAACCAAGACAATGTCGCTCGAATGTTTACAGTTTGATTGCAAGGCCAATCACTCAAACTATTTTGAAAGTTGATTGCAATGATGCTCACAAAATGAGCAAGTTTGAAAATGACAATGATGCTCACAAACTTGCAATGGTTGCGCCAATGGCTGCAATATTCAAGTCAAGCTTTGACAAAAAACCTTGACAAGCAACCTTTAAAATTGCTTCCAGATCTTGAAAGCAAGGTTGTTCTGGGTTTTTAGCAACACAATGTTTGTTTGCTCTTGTTTTTTTAATGTTGTAGAGTAGAGGAAACTCACAACCAACCCCATCACCACATCTGTGACAATGTGCGTGTCTTGTCTTGGCTGATGAAATAAGCCTTGAGTGAGAAATAAATTTATTAGTTTGCCAAGCAAAATAACATTGTCTTAGCAAAGCATGCAAATGCATTCACTTGACTAATGTCTCCACGAGCCTTATTGTTGAGTCCAGATTTTTCCTGCCAGTAGGACTTTTCCCAAGTTGGAAAAATGACAGAAAATTGATAAAAAATCACAATTTTCCCTCAGAGCGTGTAGGGGCTTATGTCCGCCCCTACAATCCTGACACAGGCTAACATCTTTGTGTCTTTTTGGCCCAGGGTGCAAAAATTTCTTTTGACCGATGATTAGCATCAACAAGTACAAAAAGTTTAACAATCTCCCAACTGGAATTGTAAGCTTGCTTTACTCAACTCTGAATTGATTGAGAAGTGAAACGAGTTTTTCACTTACTAAGCAAAAATGCATAAATCTAGCTAAATTACATTTTGCAGATTTCCTTTATCTCACATACTTCCACTCTAGCAACTTGCTATAGTGTACTTTATGATACCATTAACTGATGGTTGTGATACCCATTGAACAGGCTTTTGCCTCCTGCTCATACAGAGTTGTGTCTGCAGCTTCTCTTACTCATGATGACCCTCTGAGTACTGAGACAATGGCATATTCTTGACAAGAAATGCTAAATACAACATTCTACAACTGTGATTGCATGGTACATCCCTTTCCTTTATCCTCAGCCTAACAGCTTGGAGGGGAAGAAATCATAGTGCTTGAGCCTTGCTTGCAACAACAGCAACAACAAACAAGCACAACATAAATTCTGCTTGCTCACGCTACCACTATGCAAAAACATGTGTAGTCAACAATTCATTATGCCCACCCAGCACAACAAGTATGCAAGACTCCCGATGGGACTCCACTGCATTGCACAAATTTCACCCTGCACTATCCTGCAGATGTTTCAAACCTCTGACTTCACAGTCATGTTTTATTCTGAATGGCTCACTGCCTCAGTTCATTGTTGTACCATCAACAATTAGTACTCATGATGCTATACTGAGTACCCTTCAACAACATCATGCCTCTTATTAAAGAGTGCTGATTAACCTTGCTGTATGATCTTTACTGCTGTGACTACACTGTAAAATGGTCCTTCGTTGTGATTATTCTTCACTATCCTTTGCTGAATGGCCTAGATTGTGGAGAGAAGAAACTATAGTGCAGTGTTGATCAGGAGGACACAAGACACCTCTTAGACTATTGAATCTATTTGTCAATTGGGTGGCGAATTGATGACATCATCCGATTTAAAGACGCTATACTTCAATAGATGAACTATGTCTTGATGTTTACTAAACAAATCTTGTTCAAATAACAAGTTTGCCAACATTAATTGCAAGTGAAATTCAGGCAATAGTGTACTAAGCCTTATGTACATGAAGCTTCCTCCATAAATTCTCCCTCAAAAAGGTGATAACAACCATGGCCACTGCTATGCAAGCCACAGAATTATCCATGGTCTTGGAGTTGCCTACTTGACTTGACTATGTAATAGTAGGTGTCTGCAACATAGAACTTGAAGGTATTTCAAGTGCAGATCATTACATGCTAGACCACATCATACCAATTTTAGCAACCAAATCTGAGTGACAAAAGGATCCGGGGACAGTAAGTTCTGAAGAATTTTGGCATCCAACAAAAGTTGGGAGTAGGAATGGACGGTCCTTCCACACTGTTGTCTGCACTGTCAACAATGGTACTCTTATGACCATGTCATGTTCTGGGTTTCAAACATGCCAATAGATGCCCAACAATCGTAGAGATTCTGCCTATTCTCCAATTCCACTTACCCCAGTGAAGACAACTCACATCAAGTGGTTGTACTCGAGGTCTTTTTGAGCTTTTTACCTCATGTCAACTTTCTCCACCTCTTCATTTTGAGGAATCAAAGCCAATGCCCTATTTGTTCGATTCATGGCAGAGCAAGTCTTGCCATGGAGAGGAAGAGTGTCATACCCATGCTTTAGCCTTTTTGGGGTACAGGATGAAGTGCATAGTAGGTACCAGAAAGGGGCCAAAGTAAGTGTGGTGCATACATAGTTACAGCAGATTGCTGTAAGATTCATACAGATGGATAACATGGTACTTACTAGGTATATACTGAGTCCTTTTCTTCATTTACCTGTCGGTCTTGTATCCAGCATAGTACTCATCGGTATAAGCTCTACACATAATGGAATCGGACTTTCAAGGTAGTTCTTCTGGTGAGTTTGCTCATTACCGTATATTACGGTTTATAGGCCACACGGTAGTGTAGGCCACACTTTACAATATCTCATCGATTTTGGGCACATTTTTGTTTTGGGTCCCTTAAACCCTTCTTTTCCAACTAAATACAATGTGAATAGAGTCTCCATTGCATGACCAATATGTCCATATGCTGTGCTTCCCATACTTACTTTTGGTTCAAAAGTTATGGCTGATTGATGATTACTCACCACACATCACATCACATCACTTGATGTATTTTTGGTAGGCTTATATATATTGTATGTATTTTTTATCTACACACCAAAACACTGCAAACGAAAAACACCGGTAACCTCCCGGTACACTCGAGTGTACGGG
>JALLPC010000794.1:0-11423 GCA_036940045.1 Stephanocyclus meneghinianus | reverse complement strand
CTCATGCATAGGCATTCACACAACCACATAAGTTGTGAAGACCACTCTCATAATAAACTGGTGCATGCGCTCACTTGCAAACACTCTACCTAACAAGTTTGTTGTAATGTTAATCAAATAGGCCATAAAAATCTTCAAGCCAGTGTAGCCAATATACCATAAAAATCTGAAACTAAAGAGTTAATTAAATCATCTCATTTTATAAAATCTCCTCATTTTACAAAAATTTTGTTTTCAAACAATTAACTCCATGTTCTCCAAAAAAGTTCATTGGAATTAGATTACTCAATGTTTGATTAACCCCAATGTGCTGGGCTCCCCGTTATTCCTTTTGTTCTCAAGAAATGATAATGTGCTGCACACTCACCACAAGTCACATTTCATGGGTGGAATGAGTTTGTGCATTAGGCCCCTGGCATCTTGCCGGAATGAATAAGTAAAATTGGCAGTATCAAGAGGGGGCATAATCAATACAACAGTAAAACAGCACTGTGTACACTTGATATCTGTTTATTTTTTATTTTACTTGCATTAGTGCTCCCCAAAACTCAGTGAGATCACACATTGGCAAGATTGAGAACGTTTTCTGTGACTCTCTTGCCAATTTTTACAGTACAATAGTAATATTATGTTCACCACAAAATTGAATGACAAGTGATGATGTACATATGACAGTATCATACAATGTTTGTATGAAAGAATACCTTAAAATATGAAAGAGTTCATAAATAATTTAGAAGTATCACTCACACTTAGAGGTCATATAATTCACATGACAAAAAATCCAATGATATTGCCTTTCTTAGTACAAAGTACTTCATTGTTATACTCTAGTGAAATTAATATTGGTAGGAGGTCATTCAATTGACATGATAAAAATAATATAAGGCCTTACCTGAACAAACAAATGAAAATCAATCATGACACTGACATTCTTAGAGTTGTACAAGGTCATACTACATTACTTTCAGAGAAAAAAAAACATGCTAAAAAAATATGTGAGCCTGCAGTCAACCAATCCCTTAACCTATATGAGGCCGGGGTAGAGGGTACAATTCCATTATGCAGCATGGTTGTACACCATACTCACAAACAATAGAAACAATAAAAAACATAGTTCCACCAAATGCACCATCGAAAGTATCAACAGCTGCATCTCCATAGTTCACCAACTTGTGACCCTAGCAACTTTTTTCATTCAAGCCCTCCCATCTGGCAGTACATTTATGACAATAGTAATCATCCTTTTCCTTTTATCTGCTTGATTCCTAACTGTGTGTCACAGGTGCACCTTGTCCTGAGCTGTCATGTGATTTTCAATCTCATGGTGCTGCATATACCTACTCCAATTCTCTCCCAACCATATACAACCCTAGTCTTCAAATACTCTGTTGCAGCTACAAAGGAAGATTGCACAAAAGACTAATCAACTTGTGCCACCACTTCAAATCTGGGATATTGCTCTATCAGTTTGAAATTTGGCTACCACTTTGTGATAAACTCCCTCGCAACTGTCTTCTCAGCAAAGGTCATTCTCTGTAAAGAACAACAGGGTTTTATTTTGCAGATGAAATTGTTACTTACAACCACCTCCCCACAGAGCCACATTCTCCATCCATACGACCTATTGGTCTCCCAAGGCAACTGGAAGTTTTCAGAGACACACAAACATTGACCCCTTATTAAAGTTCATTGAACTTTGCAACAACTGGTGCAGCAGACACATTAATATGATTAACCTCAACCTGTGACTGGGGAAGAGGAACTTCCCATATGCTAAGATGGTCTTTTTCTCCAAGGCTTCAATTCTGGAGTCCAAAATTGACGCATGTATCTCCCCAGTCTCCTCTACATTCTCATAAATTGCCTTCATTTAATGCCTTCAGCTCAGCCTTGAAATCTTAAACTGCAGCCTTGATATCTTTGCAGCACTCTTCAACAGTGATAATCTTGTGCAGATAAATGACATGATGCAGAATTCCAGTCATTGCTGGCACATGGGCATTGAGCTCAAATGCGAGGTGATGTGTTGTCAATTCCTGTAGGAGGGGACTCAAGAGAATTGGGATTTTACCAAATGGATGGCTTGGATCATTTTCAAGCACACCAAGCATCCGGTCGGAGTGATGAATCATGCTCGGAAGCTAAATTGACAGAACACCTTTGGGGTAATGTGTTGTACTACCATCTCCATCAATATGCAACCAAATGTGATATCATGAGCCTCAACAATTGCATGGTGGTTGGGATCATGCCAATGTGGACAATAAATTTCACATAATTGGGCTCCTTTAGGATTATGAGTTGGCCCAGAAAAAGTTCCACCTGTGACAAATTGTACATAAAAATTCAGCACTTTCCCACAGAGAACTCATCGTGGCCTGAATTGAAGTAAACAGAGGAGAGCACGTGGTGGCAGATGAGGCATGAATGCATTCCTTTTCTGGAGCCAGTGAATATTAAAGTGTGAGAGTCAACAAAAATTCCTAAAAATATGTGAAAACCTCTTGGATTTCACAAATATGCCAATCAAAACTTTGAGATGCCGAATGTAATTCTGCACCAGGGTTGATAAAATTCTTTTCTATGCAAGACAAGTGCCACCAAGAGCAGTAAACAAACAAAAATGTTCCTCACCCTCCAGAAGATTACAATAACATGTTTTTGGTCAAACTTGCCTCTTTTATCCATCTTAGTTTCATCACATTTAAACACAATTGAATTAGAGATGCCATGCTTTATATTGTGAAGAGACAAGTAATAACATTTGCAGAACAAGCCAAAATGCCACATCAAAAATGCAAAGCACCAAATAAACAAATTATCCTCTGAAACAGCCCATTGCAGAAGCAAAACTTAAAGAGGGTGCTGTTTATGTTTATGGCATGAGCCTCCCTCTCATCTGTGTTACCTTACTTCTTTGCTTCTGCAAAATTCTTCTTGTAGCAAAACATGAAAGTGTCCTTTGAGTAGAACCAGTCTGAACCAGTAACGGTGGTAGTCGACAATATCGACGAAAAACGTTGATGTGGTATGTTACAATAGTTCCACAGCATGAACGTTTGACATAGTCGGAGTCGCTACTGTCGACATTTTTCGATACACAGTACTATAGTCAATAGTTGTAGACAGTGGAGATATTACGGTACAATATCGTACTTGGTGAAAGTGGATGAAGTTGCCTCTCTTTCCGAGCTTATGCAATGAGAGGCAATGAGATATGTAGACGCGATGTTCAATGGCCAATGGTGAATGGCCGGATGAAAACAATGTTCAATTTACAATTCGTTCTGCTATTCAAGAGACCGACAGTTCGACAAGGAGGCCACAAACGAAGCCATTTCTCCATTCTCGCTCTGCACCCTTAATGGATCTGTCCGCCCTTGTGACGACGCTCCCGCCAGGAATTTCGAACGATAATGAATGACGCACCTTCGGACGACGCCAACGTAGCATCTTCCTCCGGCCGACGTCTTCTCTCGTCCTCGTACAAGTGCATGCATCCGTACGACGCGGGGGATCGCTACGTGTCATTTCTACTCGAGTGCGACGCGACGTTGGAAAAATTGACGAAATGCGTCGTGAGCGATCATTTAAAATTGATCCAACGACAGAATGGAATGAAGGCCGACAGCAGCATCGATGTGTCTTTGCTTAAGAGCATCGCCAATGACGTCAACAACGGCACTGGCAACGGCAACGGCGAAGAGGGGAAGAAGAAACAGCAAGTGAAAACCGATGATTCCATAGAAATCGATGCGTTTCAACTCATCATGTTGGATCCCGTCATGGGGAATTTGACGTTGCGCTATCCCGACACGCTGCTGCCTCTGCTCGAAGACGCCACGGTGCAAGCTCGACGGGCCTTACGGAGAAGGATGGAGGTGGCGATACAAGAAGTGAGGACACGGAGCCAAACGCACCAATCGCAATTCGACGATGTACCCGATCTACTCCTCGAAGCACTGCATCACACGGCCAAAGATTACGATCCTCGTCCTCTCCGCGCACGTCTCGTCCACCTTCCTCCTCACGCCCAATGCTGCAAACCCACGCTGTCGTCCATCTCCGCATCGGACGTTGGAACCATCGTTCAAATATGCGGAACGTGCGTACGCATCGGACCGATACGCATGATGGAAACCACTCGAACCTACCGATGTTTGAGCAAGGGATGCGGTCATACCTTTGAAGTGACTGCCGATTTCGGGACGACCAATAATGCATTGCCGGCTCCCATCATTTGTCCCGCCGAGGACGACGATTTTGCATGCGGGGGGACGTCGTTTGCGATTGTGGAGGGGCAGAGTCATCATTGTGATTATCAGGAGATCAAAGTGCAAGAGAGTGCCGGGGCTTTGACGAGGGTCGGCAGTGTGCCGAGAAGTATTTTGATCAAGTTGGTAAGTTTCTTTGCACGTTATGATTTATTTCAGTGCAACCACAACAGAGTGCTAGAGTGCAACGGCACATTGACAGATTCACCGATTTGGTTCTCATCCTGCATCATGATATCTTGCCCTTGATGCGCGCAGACCGATGATTTGGTAGATAAATGCAATCCGGGAGACGAAGTCGTTGTAGTCGGCAGCTTACACGCCGAATGGCAATCCGGAACAGCAGGTTTCGCAGCCAACCTTGAAATCATGGTGGGAATGAGCATGAAAGCGCACAGCGTGCGAGTGGTGAATCTTGACGACGAACTAGGCGGGGCAACTACTTCCACTATGCCGGATTGGAAAGCCCTGAGTGGAAGCGGATCCGCGTTCGCAGCGACGTCAGGAAATTTACGCGAGAGATTTCGAAGGGAATTTGATGTCTTTTGGTCTCAGGACGAGGCCAAGCAACGGCCCATCGCTACGAGAGATTATATTGTCAGAGCTGTGTGTCCTGGATTGTATGGGATGCACGTTGTCAAGTTGGGGCTTCTCCTGGCGTTGATTGGAGGGGCGTCTGTTTCGAACGAGAATGCTCAGGTTGATTTGAGTGAGATCGGAGAACATGAGAGCGAGACCAATCATGCATCAATACAAGAGATTGATACTCAGGCAATCGATTATGGTCCTGTAGCCTTCAAGATCGGAGGTGATGATGATGACGACCGGCCAGAAGACAATCTAAAGCGAAAAAATGTCGATTCCCCTGCGTCGAAGAACAGTAGACACAAGTCGAATGACAAATCAGGCAGAGCGGTTAGGTCTAGACGCAGGATACAATCTCACATTCTACTTATTGGCGACCCAGGCACTGGCAAGTCTCAATTTCTACGATTTGCCGCTGCCTTGTCGCCTCGTTCGGTCCTCACAACAGGAACGGGTTCATCTACGGCTGGTTTAACCTGTGCCGCAGTTAAAGACAGCGGGAACGAGTTCTCATTAGAGGCCGGGGCCCTGGCCTTGGCTGATAGGGGTGTATGTTGCATAGATGAATTTGGTTGTATGTCGAAGGAAGATAGAACTTCTATTCACGAAGCTATGGAGCAACAGACAATATCTGTGGCCAAGGCAGGAATCGTCTGTAAACTCAATGCTAGAGCAACTGTTGTGGCTGTAATGAACCCAACCGGAGGGATTTACGACCAGTCACAGAGCCTCGAGAGCAATGCACGATTAGGATCCGCCCTCCTTTCTAGATTTGACCTCATATTCGTAATGCTCGACCAAGCCGACTGCAAGCGAGACGACAAAATTGCACACTTTCTTTTACAGCAGTCCATTATCCCCGGTTCTGGATACGACTGTCCTCTTGAAATAGAAAAAAATTTCAACGATGGAGATACCAATGGGCATTGGAGTATGGAAAAGCTTCGAGCGTATATTGCTGTTGTGCGAGACAAATTTCATCCAACTTTGACAAGAGAAGCATCTCAGCTCTTGGAGAACCACTACACACTGTGTCGTCAAGCGAAGACTGAGAAATCCCTGCCAATAACTGTACGATTTCTCGAGTCTCTCATTAGGCTTTCTCAAGCTCATGCTAGATTGATGTATCGTGATACTGTTCTATTGGACGATGCTGTTGCTGTTATACTCGTGAGTTATGATGTTTTTCGTTTGCTTATGCTGTTTATAGTTCTCTCACGGTGTCGTTCTTCACGTCACTAAAGCTTATGGAATTCACGGCAACAGCCTATCAGAACCAAACGGACCCTCCCGTCTTTCCCTCGGATGACTTCCTTTTCAAGAATCCCATAGATTCTGAGTTCAGGCCGTTCGACCTTGCTGACGCCGAGTTTGAAGAAGAAAAGCAAAACCTTCTTGCGAGGTATAGAAACACGAGTGGTTCTTCTCATCCTGAACAACATGGACGGCAAAATAAAACCAATCAGTTAATCCAGCGAACACCTCGGCAAAATGCCCTGTATCATTTTGACCAAGGAGGAATTCAGTGTACTACGAGCAATGATTACTTTGGTGGTTCAAATGATCCCAATCGACGATTGCCGCATCAAAATGCGTGGGAGGACTTTGCTCAAAAAGGGCATCAGCAGGCGCGTATCCAGAGTCACCAATGTAGACATGAGAGTCCTGATCAATATGGAAGGCAAAAGTTCACACAAACACCCTCAAGAGAAATGAGGACTATCCGAGAGACCGCAATGACGACGGATGCACGTGAAAATACACCCGACAATGCCAACCAAATCTTGCATTCACAGAGAATGAACTCAATTCGAAATCGAAAACGGTCGGCAGATTGAGGGGGGCCACGTGAATGTCTATGTCTTATCGTATCTTCTAGATCTGAAACGTCGCAGATAATTTGTACATACCAGGAACATAGTCAGCCAATTAGTCTACTAAGGTTATGAATTATTACACCTCCTAACCTGTCAAAGCTCCTCCTCGTCCCATGCCAGCCATCGGAGATGCTTTCACAATGCCATCATCCACCAGACCTTCTGGCTGCACTGTTTTCCCAATCGCTGTATAAAGGTTGCTCTCCTCTAACCCCAAACATTCCAACGCAAGCTGAAGGTCTTTCGTTGTCATACTCTCAATCACGACATTGAAATCAGTCACAGAGAGTGGTCCTTTCAGGGGAATTGATTCCTCTTGAATGCCACTCATCATGGTGGCCCAATACTCTGAAGTGCGGAGTTCACCTTCATGTCGGTTCAAGACAACACCTGACAATTTGTCCAAGCACTATTAGAAAGAAGTCTACATGAAAGAGAACAGTAAGTTTCGACACTGGAATACTTACGTTTTGCTGACTCCAAGTTATCAGGAGAAATAGGATTTGTGGTCCTGAGAGCATGCAGGGTTTCTTTGCATGCTTCTAACGCAGCCTGCGCTTTTTCTTTAGATGCTGTCACCGTCACCAAGAACCAACCGCCCTTCATTCGTTTGAAGCTAGTTAATGAAAAGTTTGCATCGTAAGTGAGCTGCTTTCGTTCCCGAACAGTGCTGAAGAGTCTTCTGTTGGCGATTTCGGATATCAAAGCAAGGGCAGCATTTCCAAACAAAGGGTGCGCTCTGCGCTGCTTATCATAGTCACTTGCTCGCTTATCTGCGTCGCTGACTCTCTTTGCAACCGTAGATCCATCTGCGAGAAAGCCCCATTCATTTGGCGCAGCCCCAGCAACGTATGCGACAGCACGTGGATCAGAATCCTCGAGTTCCAAGTCAAGATGCCTGCCAGGAAGTTGAAGTGCTGGGACATCGCCAAATTGTTTAGACGCGTGCTTCACTTTGTACTGAGAGTTTGCGTCTGGAGGGACTGTACCAATATATTGGAGAATCATATCAAGCACATCTTGCACAATGAAGTCCCCCGCAACAGTAATCTCCAGCTCAGATGGTATCAACTGGGACATGACGGCATTTTTAGCGTCATCGAGAGTGACAGCGTCAATTGTCTTGGTGTCGATTGACAAAAATCTGATTTCAGTGGACGATTTGAAAATAAACATAAGATGGATCTCAATGGAATAACTTGTCTCGGGAGTCATTAATATACATACCTCTTGTCACCACCAGTTAAATTGTTCATAATCATTTCAGTACTTTTGCCCTCGAGGCTCTTTCCCATGCTTTCGTGCGCAGAACGGTAGCTGGTCTTACTTCTACCCAAGGCATCCTCTTCCCAATTGAAATCAATCAGAATCTCCCGAACGATCTGAAGCACAGACTCTGTCCCAGTGATACCCATCTGTTTCTCATCTCCATAGCCGGTGTTACCCACATTCGTCGTAGGGAAGACAAAGTCCATAACAAGCGCTTCCTCGTCGCAATTGATCTCGACCATGATGAGGTGATCGACAGCAAAAAGCTCTACTTGTTCACGAGTAAATTGGCCAAAACTACCGCCTTCTTGCATTGCACGGGCTCCCACCGCCAAACTGCCCTCTTTGAATCCAAATCTTTTCTCGGCGTCACGGCCTCCCGGAGCAACTAAGCGAAGATGCCCTCGTTGCGACTCTGCTGTGTTTTGAGCAATGCCTACACGTATGCCATTGCTTAACCTCCGGAGAGTAAAAGGCCTAGTAATGCGATCCGCTGGCGTATTGGGCGTTCCGTCAGAGAACTGACCTGATTCCCATTTGGGAGGATATGCCTTCATAGCTTCCTCAAGTTCCTCCGCCGTGACAAGTGTATGAGGCACCACGACATCTTCCACTGGCTCAACATCGACGGTACAAGCTTTGCGAATCGCATTGCACAATTTCTCATCATCTAATGCAGAATCAGGATTAGCATCCGCAGACTTGGGCGTGCAGGCAACTACCGCGACAACTCCATTCGCGCTGACTTCCCCATCTTTCAATCCTGTGATGTGAGAACACAATTCGGCGGCAGCCTTATTGACCTCCTCCAAAGTCAAGGTAGACAACGCCCGTTCTGTAATCGCATACGATTGCTCCGGACTCATGAAGGTATGGCCATTTGCAACAGTCTCCATCAAATAGGAAAGCTGATCTCCGTGACTTATCATATCGCCCTGAGCAGCCAACTGCTCTGCATCCGTCAACACAGCTGATGCATAGCGTTCCATCTCACCAGACGTGACTCCGTAAAGACCCAACTTGCGAATTTCGGAAATGGACTTGATTACCGCCTCCTCCCATCGATTGGGTTCAGCGGTCATGTCGAGACTGCATACTGCGCATCCTTCGCGGGCAGAATCGAGTTGATTGAATTCCACAAAGGTGAAGGCGGGATCGTCGCTGCGTCCGTTGACATTGAGTCGAATTTGAAGCGCAGCGAGGCAGACGCGACGGGCCAGGTTGTGGCGGAACGCTGCCATGTTGTTGATGGGGACAACTGGCCTTTTGGCAAAGAGATGGAAAGAAAAATTTTGGAGCAATTCGTGTTTGAAAATGTGAGGACGTATCCTTTTTCCGGGGGTCAATTCCGCCTCTTTCAAGAATTGCACCTTATCATCCAAAGAGTACGGTTTTTGCAAATGAATATCGTAAGGGACATCCTCTTCTCCATCGATTGTTTCCTTCTTGAGTAACTGATCCGACGCCTCCAAAACATCTTTCACCCCATCCACTACACAAAAATCATGTCTCACGGGTGGGTAATGCCAACTTTGTGCCTGCTTGATCGTTTCTCCGACCACTGCATCGGCCAAAGCGCTCGCTTCCTTTTTCAAGTCTGGAATTTTAATTTCACTCGCCTGCTTCTCGGCCGTCAAATGACCAAACTTTTCACGGACCATTTTCTCCACATAGTCTGGCTCCAAGTCCCCCACCACGTAAAGCAAGACATTGTCTGGACGATAATGCGTCCGATGCCAAGTTTTGACATCGTCTTGCTGCCAACTTTGGATCAAACTCTCCTTTCCAATTGGAAAACGCTTTGCCAATCGATTCTCTCTGTGTAAAGTGGACAAAATTTGACATTCGACGCGGTACTCAATGGTATTTACCATGGTCATTTCGCTCAAAACCGCTTGCCTCTCTTTCTCAATGCGGGAGGGTTCACACCGTGCCTCCATGACATCACACAGGGCATCCAGCGCCATGGGGAGCATGTGCGATCCCTGTCCGCCCCTCGAGGGTGTGTAGGTGGGACAAGCCGCGTAGAATACGGTATGGTGGAAATCGGTGTAGGCGTTGGTTTGGGATCCGGTGCCAAAGAGACGTTCGCGTTTGCGGGAACCCATGTATGCGACGTGTTCGGTTAAATGGGCTATGCCTTGTTGGGGTTCGAGTTCATCGGCTATGGATGTGGGTGTTTTGAGAGTTTGTGTATTTGTTTGCAAATGTGTACGTTGAAAACAAAACAATTGAAAAAGAGGCAGATAAGAAACGAATAAAGGGCAGCAGGGGACTGTAGATCTATGGTCGTGACAAACAAAAACGATACGCGAGCCATCAATGTAGCCAAGAGCATCAAGCAAGTGCATCAAGCAAGTACCCAATCATGATGTAAGGAACAAACAATCAGCCACCCAAAAAATGCCAGCAGCAATAGCATCGTGATAGCCACAAGAAAATGACGTACCACTCCCAGAAAACACCTGCAAATGTGCCTCAAACCTCCCCGGAGGACTCCTATTCGGCAGAAACACATAACTAAATCCATTCTCCAAGACGCCGCTGACGACCTGCGGATGAAACGGCAAAGGCCTCGACAATTCGTCTCCCTCGTCCCTAAGAGCTGCCGATTCCAACGCGCGACGCTTGGGAGGATAGAGCGCATTGAGGGGGTTGATGTGCGGTCTGGCCGATGGATGGGGTTCCAGCGTGGCGGCCGCAGTGCCTCGGAGGGCAGATTTGTTGGTGCTGTCCGAGGAGAAGAGGCTGGAAAGGCTGAATTTGGAGGCGGGAGTTTCGTCTTTCATGACCAGTTCATGGCGGTGGGTGCGTGTTGATGGGGGGCTAGACAGGGCGCGATGGGAGGAGGAGGGTACGAAGGAGAAGGCTTGGATAGTGCCGGTGAGGGCGGTGGCCAGGACGGCCGTGGCTAGTTGGAACCTCATTGTTGACTTGGACAGCTAGGAAATGATCTGTGTTGACTTCTTCTAGGTGCCTTGTGGAGGCGTGGGCTGAGATCTATGCCGTGTGTCGAAGTGGTTGGGGTTCCGTAGAAAACTCGGGCCATCGGCAGTTCCCGATGGAGAGGTGATCCAGTGATCCACAAAAAATGAGGTGGAAGCAGGTGTTCAGCATTCACGATGCTTCTAATGAGGCTCTGATGTACCATAATATGTGTGCGTACGCGTTTATAGTACCTACCCGTGCACCTAAATACCGTACAATACCACACTGCACAACCCAATATGTACCATTCCTCTAGGTAGGGCAGGGTACAGACGAAAAAATATCTTGATAAAATTCCAATTAGGGCATCTCTTAACCCTCTTAGCTATCAAGCGGACAATTGTCTGTATGATTATAAACATGCTGACAATCGTCCGCATGTTAACTAAATCACTCGAATTCATCCCCTAAAACTCCTCCAATCTTC
>JALLPC010000793.1:0-12631 GCA_036940045.1 Stephanocyclus meneghinianus | reverse complement strand
CATTGCAAGAGACTTTCATCTCACCACCACCATCCACCGGCCGACTGAAATCCACTATAATACCTCTGCCATAAGTAAATCATAAACACCACATCAACCCTAAAGCAAGGCATACACACAATAGTTGGCCTTGCAGGATGAATGAATTTCTTAAAGCATTTAAGACTGATCACATCACTTTAGTCTTTAGATGCTGTAATTTTCATGCATGAATTGTTACATGCGAAGAGTATCGATCAGTCTTCAACTTGTTTCAACTCCCTTGGATGCATTGTAGAGTATCACGATTGCTTTGCTTTCCCTTGCTTTGATTCTTTGTTCGAACCAGCAATGTGAGAGACTTCCATCTCACCACCGTCTTCCACCGGTTAACTGGAATCCACAGGATATAAATTCCTCTGCCATAAGTAAATGAAGAACACCACATTATCCCTCAAGAAATGCATACTTGCCATAGTTGACATTGCAGGATTCATGAATTTCTTAAAGCATTTAATACTGCTAACAGCACTTTAGTCTTTAGTTGCTATCATTTTTCATGCATGCATTGTTAAGTGCAAACAGTATCAATGAGTCTTCAAATTGTTTCATCACCCTAGGATGCATTGTAGAGTATCACAATTTCTTTGCTTTCCCTTGCTTTGATTCTTCATTCAAACCAGCTATATGGGAAACTTTCATCTCACCACTGCCTTTGACAGGCCCGCTGGAATCTACGGGATATAAATACCTCTGCCACAAGTAAATGATGAATACCATATGATCCCTAAAGGAAGACATACTTGCCATAGTTGGCATTGCAGGATTAATTAATGTATTAAAGCATTTAATACTGTTCACAGCACTTTAGTCTTTCGATGCTGTCATTTTTCATGCATTTATTGTTATGTGCAAAGAGTATCAATGAGTCTTCAAATTGTTTCAACACCCTGCGATGCATTATAGAGTATCGCAATCGCTTTGCTTTCCCTTGCTTTGATTCTTCATTTGAAGAAACTATATGAGAGACTTCCATCTCACCACCGCCTTTGACAGGCCCGCTGAAATCTACGAGATATAAACACCTCTGCTGCAAGTAAATGATGAACACCACATGATTCCTAAAGCAAGACATACTTGCCATAGTTGGCATTGCTGGGTTAATGAATTTCTTAAAGCATTTAATACTGTTCACAGCACTTTAGTCTTTCGATGCTGTCATTATTCATGCATGCAGTGTTACGTGCAAAGGGTATCAAGGAGTCTTCAAATGTTCATCACCCTGCGATGCATTGTAGAGTATCATGATTGCTTTGCTTTCCCTTGCTTTGATTCTTCCTTCGAACCAACAACGTGAGAGACTTCCATCTCACCACCACCTTCCACCGGCCGACTGGAAACCACAGGATATAAATGCCTTCTGCCACAAGTAAATAATGAACACCACATGATCCGTAAAGCAAGGCATACACACCATAGTTGGCACTGGAGGTTTAATGAATTTCTTAAAGCATTTAATACTGTTCATAGCACTTTTCTAGTCTTAAGATGCGTCATTTTTCATGCATGCAGTGTTACATGCAAAGAGTATTAATGAGTACTCAAATTGTTTCATCATCTTAAGATGCATTGTAGAGTATCACGATTGGCTTTGCCTTTTCATTCCAACCAGCAATGTGATAGACTTTCATCTCACCACCACTCTTCACCGGCCAACTGGAATCCACAGGATATAAATACCTCTGCTGCAATTAAATGGTGAACACCACATCATGCCTAAACGCAAGGCATATCCACCATACTTGGCATTGCAAGATTAATGAATTTCTTAAAGCATTTCATACTGTTTGCAGCACTTTAGTCTTAACATGCTGTCATGTTTCATGCATGAATTTGTTCAGAGAGTATTGATGAGTCTTCAAATTGTTTTATCATTCTAGGATGCATTGTACAGGATCACGATTTCTTTGCTTTCCTTGCTTTGCTTCTTGGTTCGAACCAGCAATGTGAGAGACTTCCATCTCACCACTCCCTTCCACCGGACAGGAATCTACAGGATATAAATACCTCTGCCACAAAGAAATGATGAACACCCCACAAATTCCAGAATCAATGAATATCTCAGAGCAATTAATACCATTCATGGCACTTTAGTCTTTAGATGCTTTCTATTCATGCATTTCATTGTTACATGCAAAGAGTATCAAGAAGTTTTCAAATTGTCTCATCACNAAATTTTCCAATTATAATACAACTAAGCTTTTAAAAAAGCTTGATACAACTAAGCTTTTAAAAAAGCTTGATATAGAGTAAAAGATCCAACGAAATTTACAAGTTGAGGGCACCGTTTGATGAATGAGTCACCGCAAAGCAATTCTGTTTCACCGTAGTAAGTTTGTGTCATAAAAGTTGATGTGGTATGGTATAATGGGGATAACTCCTAGTGGTTTTTAGAACTGATTAGAACCGTTCACAGGAATTTGTCCCTGATAAAAAAACCTAAAGGCCTATTACCCTGTACCAGTCAAGTGGCAATGCGTGACTGAGCGCACCTTTTCAGCTGCGTCTAGAATGTCAAACAAATGAACTTAGGAATTAGTATAAAAGTTCGTATCAATATTACTCCTAAAATGCTGAGTTACACCGTTGAAGTTTGGTCACTGTTCGTTAATTGCGCGCGGACACCAACTACCATACACTCTGTGGTGACCAGTGGCGCCCACAAACAACAATTGTAATTCGCTATGATCCGTTTCGCCTATATTGGCATCACCTAGCAACAAGTGATCACCCTTGACTCCAGCCTGCCTCCTCCTTCGATTCCCCAGTCAAACTCGCACTGGATCCTCTCACCTTTCCAATATACCTCAACCGGAATACTCAACCTGAATACATCACCATCATGACACGCACCTCAAGCGTGTACGAAGCATGCCAATCCACCCTCCCCATCAACACTACACTCTCAGACACCGCTATCCAAAAACAAATGCTCCAATGCATCGCCTCGTCTAACGCCAACTCAATCGACACATTCTTCTTAATCTATGCCTCCTCCCTGGTATTCTTCATGCAGGCCGGCTTCGCGATGCTCTGTGCTGGAAGTGTGCAGAAGAAGAATGTGCAGAATACGATGCTTAAGAACTTGCTGGATGCTTGTGGTGCCGCTTTGAGTTTTTACGCCGTGGGGTTTGCTTTTGCGTTTGGGGGGTCGTATGAAGAGGACAATGCGGGTCAGACAACTTTTATTGGAACGAGTTATTTCTTCTTGGTGGGCATGGACGATATCATGTTTTGGATGTTTCAGGTACGACAAGGTGGTCTGTCTCATGTGTGTCTCTAATTTATATCTTGAAACCCAGCCAAGCACCAAATCCATGTTCTTATTTATCTCAGTTTGCCTTTGCGGCCACCAGCGCCACCATCGTTGCTGGTACACTGGCAGAGCGCTGCCAAATGACGGCATACCTCTGCTATTCTCTCGTGTTGACGGGATTTGTGTATCCAGTAGTCGTGCATTCTATCTGGAGTCCTCAAGGTTTCTTAAGTCCTAACCGTGTTGATCCGCTGTGGGGCTGCGGTTTCATTGATTTTGCAGGCTCCACTGTCGTTCATTTTACTGGTGGCCTCACGGCTTTGATTGCGGCCTATTTGTTGGGACCCAGGAGAGGACGTTTTTACGATTTTAGAGGGAGATTGTTGGAGACGCCAAACCCAATGCCTGGGCATTCAGCTGCCTTGCAGGTAATACACAACTCTTTTTTGTTTGCGTTGTCACTTTTTCATGCTTTTAGTTTTTTTACATCAGTTTTTTATCATTCTCCAACACATGATAGATGCTCGGGGCATTCATTCTTTGGTTTGGATGGTACGGGTTCAATACAGGTTCTGCCATATCTATCACTGGACCTGATCAAAATAAAATCATTTCTATCGCTGCAGTCAATACCACTCTAGCGGCGGCTTCTTCGTGTTTTTCTGCTCTTGCGACAAATTATATAATTGCAGAACGAAGAACGGGAGAGGGCGAATTCAGTCTAAAAGCCGCAATGAACGGGTGCTTATCAGGCTTGGTCGCCATTACAGGTGGATGTGCGGGTAAGATAGTTGTTTCGAATGTATTTCTCCTGTTTGTCATTAGTCATATTATAACTCTTTTAATTTTGCTCTGTGTACTGTACTCGACGTAAAACGTAACACTAAGTTGTGGAACCATGGGCTGCAATCATCATTGGAATTTTTGCCGGTCTCATCTATTTGTTTTCGTCAAACGCGTTGATACGAGTACGCATTGACGATGCAGTCGATGCCGTGCCTGTGCATATGTCGAATGGCGCATTTGGCAGCATTGCGGTGGGGCTATTTGGTAGTCCATCGAGGCTCGAGCTCGCCTATGGACATTCCAAGCATGTCGGGCTTTTGTATTCTGGAGATGGAGTCTTACTTGGAGCTCAGTTTTGTGGTGTTTTGTTCGTTTTGGGATGGGTGACCCTCTTAATGCTTCCTTTCTTTTGCATTTTGAATTATTTTGGATGGTTTCGCTCGGATCTGTTGAACGAGATTGCTGGGTTGGACACATCCTATCATGGGGCAAGGCAAGTTGATGTTGATGGAGTGGATATGGAATTAGTAGCGCAGCTTAGGTCTCGGCAGAAGAATTCAAGAAATCGGTTCAGTCAGAGCAGCGCTGAGCCCAATCTTTCAACGTCAAACCTTGACGGATCAGATGTTACAATGTGAAACAATTTCAAGTCGTTCGCATTCACCTGATGACGTATCAAGAGAACAATTTTGACAATTTTGATTTTCATACAACTAAATAATAGATGTTTGCTTTTACCAGCTCTGAATCAATCCATGCAATCGATACCGCTTCAGTGCATTTGTCGAATGGCGCGTTTGACTTAGTACGGCTATTTGGTAGTCCATCAAGAATCAAACTGGTCTCATAGCATTTCAATCATGTGGGTCGTTTGTATTATGGAGATGCAGCTCAGGTTTGAGGGGATTGATCGTTTTGGGATTGGGGGCCCTCTTGGTACTTCGTTTCGCATTTTGATCTATTTCGGAGGGTTTCGCTAAGATGTGTTGAACGAGATTGATGTGTTGGAAACATTCTATTATGACGTTGATGGAGTGTATATGGAGTTAGCCCTAGCGCAGCTTAGGTCTGTGCCGAAGAATTCATGAAATTGGTTTCAGAGTCAGAGCAGGGCTGAGCCCAAGACTAAATTGAAAACATCAGACACATACGTACAACACAATTTCGAGTCTTTCTCAAGCATCAAAAGCATAATTTTGGCTTTGTGAATCATTGCGTCATGAAGTTTTTTAGTTCCTGTTTATTGTGAGCAAAGTATATTTATTTTTGGCCCTGCGACTTATGGATCAAATCATGTTGCAATTATTCATCTTTCGAATAGTTTGTGTAAACATCAAGGACGTGACATAAATCCCTCTCCAAGAGGCGAACGCCATCCAGCACTGTTCATCATCTCTTTTTCTCTTCTCAACTCCCATCACCCCAATATTTCCGCTCAGGCTTCGTACCCTTTGCCGCATTCTTCACCAAAGGAAACGTCTCCAAAAACGTAGCGATTTGCTTCGAAGCTTTCTCGGAAAGCATCTTGACCACTTCCAACTCACACAAGGGTGTAGCACGACAATCTTCCAATATCCTTTCCTCTGACAATCCTCCCTCCCTTTCCTTTTCGTCCTTGATGGGATTCATGGCAAAGTGAGCAATCATTCTTTGATACGAGTGCAGTGCAGGAAAGGGAATGGCAGTACTGTCAAGTTGATCATCGGGAATCATCAGTGAGTCGATCAGATCATCGCATACAGCACATTCCTTGTTGTCCCCCCATAGTTCCAACGTCACTTCAGGTGGCTTTAATGAATTCACATCGTCTGCAAACGGTAATTGGAGCAAGGCAAAATATCTTCCTCCCAAAGAAATGTCTTCTTTGCACGTCGATACAGTCTCGCACTCTTCTCGTGTGATTTTTTGCGGAACGAGAACCGCAATCCTCGGATCTCCATTCTCACTCTTGACGAATCTACAATATCCCCACAGATCCTTCTCTTCCATGGCTTCCGCCAACGCCGCCACGGCCGCCATGGACCTCTTGGACTCTCGTCCTCCGAACAAGGCATAGGCGGGACCGAGACAGAGACCCGATGCGATGACCTCTCCGGAGGGAATGTATCCAATCATTTCAACGTATTTGGGCGATTTGAAAGCGGCATTGATCCCCGCCATGTCCATTTTGCCTATGGGTATCAAATCGCTTCCGAATCGATAGGCATCCGTTCGGCTTTGTTGGGGTACTTCTATGATGTCTTTGTCGGGATTGTTGGGGTCCAGTGCGAGTGTGTGGAAGAGTATGGAGTCTATGGCGGTGGTCATGAATTCTCCTCCTCCGTCGACGATGGGTTTACCGGTGGTTTCGTCTAATAGATAGGCATCGGTTTTCAGTGAGGGTATGGATTTTGGATGAATGATTTTTGAGTATCTGGCATCAATTGTGAGATTGGGCGTGATTCGAAATAGGCACTTGGATCTTACGGTCCTGCCGACGGATTGTGGTCGATTGTTGCGTTTGGAGTGGTATTCGCAAAGGAGAGCCGTTATGTCTCGTCCGTTGGCGGGTAGAACGCATCCTCCTGTTTGCTGTGCGAGACTCATCAATAGCTTTTCATTTTCACGTTTGACCATCATTCTCATGTGTTTTTCTGAATGGTAATCCTCTTCCATGAGTCCATCATTTTCTTCGTCCTCAATTTTGACACGCGTAAAATCTTCCGGTGTTTCGTCCCGAGACTGGTCCAAATCAAGTGCGTCCAGAAACGGTTCGTCCTCTATTTTCCCGACCCCAAAGTCCCCTCCACGACAAAATCCCACGCCCACCACCAGCAGCTTACATTCCATCTTTCTCAACCCACCCAAAACACACTCCAACTGCTCTTCATCCACTTCCACCTCGTGTTCGGCATCGGTAAATACCACTATTTTCCTGTCGAACTTTTTTCCCCGAGTGCGTCGATAGAGCGCATCGGCGGCGAGGACGATTCCATCGCAAAAGTCTCCGCGCGTGTCGGCCGCTTCGCGATGAGATGCGGTGGAGCGTATGGATCGGAGGGTGGATAGGAGTTGGTGCGTGGGTTTGGTGAATTCTATTTCTATGAGGTTGGGAAAGGGTCGATCGTCGTCGTCGTGGTGGTGGTGATTCTTGGAGGACGATTGTCGAAACAATGTGGATACATCTGTCGTGTAATTCTCTTCGGAGGCAAAGAGGTGATGTTGCGTGCGTTTGGTTTTGAGCACGACTGCGCCAAATTCGTGTTGAGTGGATTGCCAGGCCATGGAGATGATTGTTTGCAGCATTGCTTCCTTGGCGGCGTCGAGTCGAGATGACGAGGAGGACGCATTGTGGTTGTCGGGATACGGGGCGTTCATGGATGGGTTTGTGTCCACGACGAACATGATGGCTTCTTTTCCCGACATGATCACTATGATTACGGTGGTCCGAGACAAACAACTTCGGTTGAGCGAGGAAGGAGCGAATGAGCAACGTGGGTGTCGAGGCCTCGATCGATGCAGGATCGATAGAGGTGATACATGGCTGCAGCAATCTGGCAGCAATCTGCAGCAATGTTTCACGAAAAATGGCGGCAAAAGCGTCGTAGGCCAAAAACCGGGCTATTTTAGTGGACACATTGTATTCTTAAAGTTACACTAGAGCCCACTAAAGGCGCCCACTCATCGATTCCGCTCTCTCGACCAGCTCTCGACCAGTGCTTGCCCTCTCTAGCCTCAGCCTAGCCTTGTCCTACCGTTCTCTGACATGATGAGGACCGGTGAGGACCAGTGAGTATCCATGAGGACAACATCCTGTCTCGACCCACGCGCACAGCTTCCCAAGTCACAACAACAATAACAACATGCGCGGCTTCCTCTCGGCAGCGATCGCCATCGCCATCGCCCAACCAACCACAACCTCACTGAATGTCCCATTCGCCTTCGCCTTTTCACCGCGCCCCGACTTCTCATCTAACCGAACGCCCAATCCACAACGCGCCCGCCGTGCATCCTCCTCCTCCGACGCCGACATTTCCCCGCGATCGCCCCCCGACGTCCTCTGCCTCGGCGAAACGCTGTGGGACTCCCTCCCCGCGGGAATGTATCTGGGCGGCGCGCCCGCCAACGTCGCCGCGCATTTCGCCGCTCTCGTGCGCGAAGGAGAATCGAACGGCGTGGCCGTCGCGACTTGTTTGGGGAACGATCTTTTGGGGAGGGAAGCGAGGCGTCGTTTGGAGTGTATGGGGGTGAGGACGGAGTATGCTCAGATTCATGGGGAGTGGGAGACCGGTGAGATTGGTGTTTGGAAACTCGCTTGGTTTCCATGTCGCGTTTCAAAGAACAAATGTGCATCTCGATGCCTTGAATCCACCTGAACATTATTTCCAGGCATGGCCATCGCCACGATCGACCGTAACGGAGACGCATCGTATCAATTCAACACTCCTGCGGCATGGGACGGGTTGGACATGAACGAACAATTATACAACCTGCTCCACGCTCACAAGATCGACGCAAACACGACTCGGATATTCATCATGGGAACCATCGCCGCTCGTCTTCAATCCCAGCACGGCGCCACGTCCGCATCTACCTTGACTGCCGTACGAAACAAGGCACCGGAGGGATCCGTGGTGCTGGATGTCAATTTACGCAGTCCTTGGTACGACCCGCAACGTGTTTTGGAGTTGGCTCGAGGAGGAGACTCCTCGTCGAAAGACAGGAAGAAATTGGCGCTGCTTAAATTGAACGAAGAAGAGCTCGTTCTTATTGAAGATTGGTGCGGTTTCGAATCCACGCACGATCATGGGAATGGATTGACCGGGTCTATCTTGAAGAATCGAATGAAACGACTGGCAGCGGAATTGCATTCACTAAGAATATGTGTCACGAGAGGAGAACACGGGGCGGCGATATGGTGCGACGGCACAGCGGAGTCCGACGACGTATTCCACGAACATACCGGCTATCCCATTGAAACTACCAAAGACGCCGATACCGTCGGGGCCGGCGACGCATTTTTGGCGGCACTCGTGCATTCGCTCTTTATTCTCGAGGAAGATCCCGATGAGGCACTGGCACGGGCATGCGCGCTGGGAGGATACGTGGCGGGGTGTCGCGGAGCTACTCCGTCGCATGGGGATGCACCGTTGGAGCTGAGGCGAATTTTTCAGCGTGAGAAAATCGGCTGATTAATGTATATGATGCCGTTGGAGCTCGGCCAGATCGATTGACAAACGTGACTGCTACCAATGCTTTGCATACACGTTACGCACAAAGGCATTGGCATTCAATGCGATTGCATCGGGAGATGAAACAACCATTGGTGATAATGTGCTGTCAAGATGTTTCTCGCTGTGCGACAAAATACCTCCTCTCATTGCATCAGTGAAAAAAGAGACTGGTGTTATGAAATCTTTGGTATTAGGAATCGAATTTAAAGTTTATGTAAAGGTCTCAAACTGTTCGTTTGAAGCTGAGGCACATTTTCGAGCGTGCAAAAATCATATGTAATATCTCTCGCTCGCAGGATTAATGAACTTTTGAACATTTTTTGTAGAACTTTTATAGTCTTTAGAGACGGTCACTTGTCATGCGTGCATTGTTAAGTGCAAAGAGTATCGATGAGTCTTCAAATTGTTTCATCACCCTAGGATCATTGTAGAGTATTACGATAGCTTTGCTTTCCCTTGCTTTGCTTCTTCCTTCGAACCAACAACGTGAGGGGCTTCCATCTCACCACCGCCTTCCACCGGCCGACTGGAATCCACAGGATATAAATACCTCTGCCACAAGTAAATGATGAACACCACATCATCCCTAAAGCAAGACATACGCGCCATAGTTGGCATTCGTATAATGAACGCGAACAAATCATCAATGAAGGTGTTGACAAATTTGTAGCCCAATACTCTCCATGGCAAATGTGCCACGGATTTCAACTTGTAATTCAAAAATAGTTGAGGGGTCATGAGGACGAAACCAATAGCATAGACGAACGATGATGCGGTGGTAATGAACCAGCTGTACCAACCCGCATGAAGTTCCTTCACAAGAGAGTAAATCGCGTAGGCAACGACAAGAGGAATCAAAAAATACTTTCCAAGCAGATTTGTGGCGAGCTGATCCATTTCTTCTGTGAGCGCTGCAAGGTCTGGCTTGTTGGTGACCATATTGTTGGATTTCTCTTTGTCGGAAGAGGAGGCGGCTGCTCTTAACCGGGTGGCACTGAGCTCATATCCAAACACACCAAAGATCTTATTGTACCAAGACTTTTGTTTGCTTGCGGTGCTTGTGATGAGCTTGAAACCAGCTCCTCTCTGACACTTCCAAAGCGCTATCAACATTCCAATACCAGTTGGCACAGTCATCAAGAGGCTGCTGTCCATCTCAATCAAATACAACAAGATAATAACTTGACTCATCCAGTCCAGAAACAGGGCACGTACACTCAACCCCGTAAGATCAGTGTTGCCTCGCCAAAAGTCAACGTCGCTCTTAAATGTCAAGAATTCGAAAAGTAAGTGTAGAACACTGGCCAAAATGGTGATCGCCAAAAGCATAACATTTGTCTCTGCAATCAAACGTCTCAAGTCATCAATATCTGATTGCTCGAAACCAAATTCTGCCTGAGACTCAAGGGATGATGACAAATGGTTCAAGAGCCGATATCTTGCCGGAGTCAACCCTTGACGTTGAACTGTTCCATCTTCGTCAATGTCCATTCCACTATGGAAACCTATCCTCAATGGCAGTGCCGAAACTGTTTTATTCAGAGGGATATACTTGTCGCTCGTTAACCCAATTTCATCGACATGAACAGCGGGCAAGTACGCATACCCGCTTGCATGTTGCGACGCTGAACCGTGTCGCCCAACTTGGACAATATCAAACCCTACGCGATTCGCATAATCAATCGGATATCCCTCCTCTTCTTGTATTAAGTGAATGCGTACTTCTGGCTTCCAATAAGGATACTTGACCCCCTGTTTCTTGTGTTGCCGGGCCAGACTGTACTCTGTGGTTGCTTTCGGTTGATGATAGGCAACATTCCACGGTGGAACCAAAGTGCTGCAATTTCCATCACTGCCAATGCAACATGCACCACAAATAGTATCACTGATAACATAGGCCAGTCGACATAAAGGGCAGACCCCATACTTCTGCATTACGAATAACAAATCTCGATATAACAAACGTTTAGGAGACGGCACATGCAGAGGCAATTCTCTCTTTGTCATTCCCACTCTACCAAAAAGAACGTTGTGCTGTGCGTGTAGTTGCTGAAGCCGTTTCGCTGCGTCGTAAGGATTCGCCGAAGAGGAAAGGAGATGTTGCTTTGAGGATGGTGAGGATGGAGGAGATGATGGAGTTTGTCGAACGAGCAGAACGTGCACGTACGCCGTGCCGTTAGACATAAGAGATTTCCAAATTGGATGTTGGGGAGAAATGTAAATTGTGGATGTTGGTTCTTCTTCGTCTAAGTTTTGATTGCGAGTGACATTTTTGGAAGAATTCTTTTCTCCCGGAACTAAATTCTCCAGCAAGTGTCTGATGCTGCGTTGCGCGGATGAATAAAGAGAAAGCAGGACGGACGTCGACTCAATCCCTCCGCCTGCCGAATTCATTGCGGAAATGAGACCCCCTCCATCGGATTGCAGTTGCTTTTCATGCTTAATCGAATCTTTGAGCCACTGATGAGCGAACTCCACGGATGTTTTCGCCTGTTGTTGGTCGTTGCTGCATGTATCGGCATGACACGTCGACGAGGTGAGATCGTCGCTAGCCACAATGACAAACGATCGAGAATGGAATTTTTTGGTTGCCTCTAAGGCATTATCTTCAGACCAAAGCAGGAAAGACTTTCCAGCCTTGATAGTTTCAGGCACCCGTCTATTGTCATCATTTTCAACAAATGCATCATTACTATGAAAATAATCGACGGTAAAATGCTCTTCGGTCGAAAGATACACCCTCAATCCCAAATCCGCCCTTCCCCCAAACGCCCCGGCAGCGGCGCCACTCTTGTCCCATTTCCAAAAGGGGAACACTTTCCGATCATTCGAGATGCTGTCGAGAGTTTCGCGGGGAATGCTGCGCAATGGATACATCAAGTTGAGCAGGTTCGAGAAGGCGAAATAGACGTAGAATATCGCCATGAGCGAGGAGAGGGTGGAGATGGAGAATAGGCTTTGGAAGAGGGATTTTTTCTTTGTTCCTTTGGTGGTTTTGTTGGAGGACGAGGGAGGTGGTGCCTCTTGATCGTTTTTTGAGGGTGACGACTGGGAGGGCTCGTTTATGGCGGTCATGGTTCAATATAATATAGAAACGAAGAGGCGGGGCTTCCTAAAAATCTGATGCAACCGGTCAGACGACGCCGTTTATCCGGGAGGAGACGCCAGGCGTCTTTTATTAATTGTGGTAGTGGTGTGTTAGAAGATCGTAGGGTGGTTGTAGGGTTGGAAAAAGCAAGAGAATAAAAAATCACTCAGAAATTTTACATCAATTAGAGCAATATTTTTAGATAAAATTAAGGGCATCTCTTAATACGCAGAAGGCAGGAATAAAAAC
>JALLPC010000792.1:0-11426 GCA_036940045.1 Stephanocyclus meneghinianus | reverse complement strand
ACTGCGAGAACATGTAAAAAAAAATCATTTTCTCAACATTAGCGATACATACGTATCGCAGTACGCCACGTCATTAAAATAGTGGGAGTCTACTGTTTTTGTAATGATAATGATCATAGACAAAAGTTTGACAACCCCTATTGTACCATATTGGCATTATAAATTTTAGTTTGACAAGCCCCGGATGATTTTGTTGAGGGTTTTTACCTCTTTTTCTAAAATCGAAAATTTGCAAGTTCTTTGTTGTGTCCCGCCTTTCAACCGCTTCTTAGTCATGCCAACAAAAAATAGTTAGTAACGATGGTCCGCGCCATCAACATTCCAGCGTCGGAAAAGGCAGAGGATACCATCGAGTCGTCTCCAAAGAACTTCCCTACGATGGTCGATGTGAAGGAATCTGAGGGTGATGCCACCGTCTTGGTTTCCAAAATGGAGGTGACCGATGACAGCCCAGCTTCCCAGGCTTTGGCGGAGGATCCTCTGCTGGAGTCAGCGCATCCGACGTCTGAAGCCGACATAGCAGAGCAGGTGGTGAAAACAATGGAGACGGAGCCCTCAGTAGAGCCGGTGCCGATGAGCGCATTGGCTAATTCTCATTGTGATGCTGTCCCTATCGGACAAACAGTCCACACAGACACCATCTTGCTGTCACAATCTCACGGCGACGACGACATGGAAGTCGACCAGGAGGCTCTCGATGCATTAGCGATGTTGGACGATCACCCTACCGCCATCGACATCGATCTTCCTGCTGCTCCTTCCTCTGATTTGATCCCCGCTCCAACCATCGAACCCGCCCCAGCTCTCTCCGCCGCCGACGTCTCACGAACAACGATCGCAACGCCTCCATCCACCCTCGAACAAACTTACTCTCCCTTCGTTCTCCCCAACGACACCTCCCTCTTCACGGCGCGCTCTCGTCTTCGAACCGCACTCGAACAAACTCGACTTCTTCGACAATCCTTCACCGAACAAGTCTATGAGAGATACGGCGTCATACTCAAAGCGGTGCCCTCGTACTCAGAAAACGAAGCCTTGCTGTCGGAAATATGTGCCGATCCCGTCTCAGCGGCCAAAAGACTCGAAATCGCAGAGGCCGAAAAAAAGAGAGAACGCGAGAGGACCAAGGCCGAGAACGAGGGGGAGAATGATCCGTTGGCCAGTTTTGGGGGGGACGGCTTGCATTTGGTGCTGTTGCCCGAAGAGCAGTCACAGCTACATCGGCAGGAGGGGAAGGGGGGGAATGTCGTCATCAGTGCGGCGAGTGCCGCAGCTACGGAGGGATTGTTGGATAGGATTCGAAGGAGTCGTGGTCTTGCCACGCTCACCTCCGACAGTCACGACGACAAGAGGAGGAAGAGCGGGGAATATACAGTCGAGAGTCATCGGGGAAAGGGAGGGCCCGCGGCAGATCGATCGTTGGCTTCTTCTCCATCTCTTTCGGTGGATAGTTATCCGGGAGGAGGCGTGCAGCAGTATCGACAGCCGCAGGGGATGGCTGTACAACCGTCGCGGAAGTCGGGGTATAGCACTATGCTCACGCTTGCTCCGGAGGGAGAAACGGTACTCAAGAATATTAAATACAACGCCGTTCAATCGGCGTTGCTTTCTAAGGGTGTGGGAGTCTCGGAGATGAAACGCGATCCGCGCGTGGCATCCTCGTTGGTGATGCATCAGCGTGCGATCCCCAAAGAGTTTCACGAGACTGCATTGCCCCCGTTGTTGAGAGCGAGACAAGTGGGGAGAATGGAGGTGAGGAGGGTGCAGGCCAGAAGGGCCATGCGGTCGGTCATTCGCGAGATTATGGAAAAGGAGAGGGAGGATGAGGAGAAGCTCCAGCGGCTGGGCGAGGGCACTGAGGAAGAGGAGCAGAAGAGGGATAGTGGCAATGATGATAAGGATGGTGCTAGTGGAGAAGGATCCTCCGAGATTAGCCTTTTCCATAGATTGAAGTCATTATCTGATCAACATCATGACAAAAATGGTGGTTCTGATCAAGGTCAGGATAAAGCCAATGGTGGTGGTGGGGGTAAAGCAAGTGGCGCCACATCCGCAAGTCTGGAAATCGATCCAATACTTGCTTATTCTGTAATGAATGCAGTTGGGTTGATTCAAGTTAAGAATAACGAAGACGTAGACAAACAGTCTTCAAGCAAGCAGGCGGATTCTGGGAGTCCCATTGCGAATACACTTGGACTGAGCAGTTTGATGAATCTCAATCCAGTATCTGATTTTGTGAAATCCTTCTTGCCTGTATGCAACGAAAACAAACGAAAGCAATCTGAGGATCGTGACAATGACGTTGAAGCAGTGAAAAAATTGAAGGTCGATGCGCAATCAGAGGAGGGAAATAGCGAAGTGTTGCACATTCGTGGCGGTGGAGGGAATGAACAGGAGGAAAAGCCCACTGCGCAATCCATAAAGCGTCAGACTTCTAGTTCGGGTGCTCCTTCGCCATCCAATGCCAACATGTCAAATAATAACCTTTCATTGTTTCAACAGGCATCATTGTATAATCTGAATCCAGCTGCCATAGGGTCATTGGCTTCTTCGCTAGATGCATACCAAAGCGCCGCCTTAGCACATCAGCTCGGAATTCCCATGGGAAATTTGCCGTCGTATCAAATTGGTTCTTCAGCGGCACCCGACTTGTCCGACTTCTTCCTGAGGAGTCAATTGGCAGCCGCCAGGCCCGATCTCACTTCTCTCGGTTCGACAAACTTATCTCATCCATCCATGCTTTCGGGCCAATTAAACTTTTCCCTCCGAGATCAACACGAGGCAGTCACGGCTATGATACTTCGTGAACAGCAAAACGTGGCCGCCGCAGCGGCTGCTGCTGCCCACTACCAAGCGGCGTTGTCCTCTTTGGCCGCACAAAATCCTTATGCTGCCTATGCTGGGCCATTGCCAGCTTCGATTTCTCAACAGCCTGCTGCTGCCCCCGCCGCCACTACAACGCAATCTGATCTAAAGACGAATGGCATTTCACCACAACTAAATGAAGCAAATCCATCACGATCACCGCAGCGAAAAAGGTCCAGAAGTCTTGGGACAGATAATCCAATAGCAACTTCTCCGAAGCGACCCAAATCAAAAGCAAAAACCAAGGGAAAGGAAACTAGCCCTCTAGCGAGACCAGCCTCTGCTCCTGTCCAACCGGCCCCAGTTATCTTGCCCAAAGCAGTTGTTACCCTGAAAGATGACGCTCCTCCTCCTGATGTAACAATGCCTGAATTTTCTCGCCCCGAGCTTCATTTCACCCCTCCGGAGCCACCCCAAGGCCTGAGCCCTGAGATAGCTCAACTCATTCTCGATTCAAAATTTCACGAAGCGTATGCCTTATCGCACGAGAAAACTGACCAGTCCGAAGATTTGTTAGTTGAGTTTCTTTTATCACTTGCTGCTGCTGTTCCTATCCCCAGAGCTGCAGTTCTTGATACCGTGAGAAAGGAGTTGGAAAAGTGGACGAGTCTGAAAGAGTTCATGGGTGAAACTAGTTTCGNTGTGCTCTTCCGATCTGAAAGAGTTCATGGGTGAAACTAGTTTCGCATCTTTGTCAAGAGATGTAAGTCATTGTTTCCATATCTTCATTTGATTTCGTCAACATTCGTGTCTATTTATTCATTTTTAATGTATCCCCATAGATCATATCCTCTACCATTACAGTCTGCCTGTGGACAAAACACGAGGACTACTATAAACAATCCTGTTTCCAGTTTGAACACGCAAACGCCAACCTGTCTAACACCATTATCAAGTTTGCAGTCGACAAATCTCTCTCCGCTCTGTCAACCATTTGCAAATCTCAATCTTACGAAATATTGGACATCCGCAAGGGCGAAGTAGCATCCATAGTGAATAAGGCACTGATGAAGAGAGTAGTCATCAGCAAACAAATGGTAAGTGAAGTGCTCGCGATCGAAGTAGTTTTTTCCATTTTCAATCGGTGATAGATATTGTTTTGGTCTGCAGGATGCATCTCTTCCGATTATGGATGATATACTCGGATTACTTGATTCTCTGCGCATGGAAGCCCTCAAAGCCAAAGTCCAAGAACGAGTCTTGTTGGCAACTTTGGTCTCTCGACATGGTAAAATGTCGGAAGCATTTTCCAATTCCTATGTTAGCGCAATCATTCGCGCTGGAGAAGCATTGGGGCATGAAGATGTATGTGAGATTGCGCAGGATGAGAAGTGCAGGGCGTCCACTATGCTTCCATACGACTTCTTTCATGATCACACAGGTTTGTGGGAGGAGCCCTGTCGTCCTCCGATGGGCGTTTATCCTGATTCGACAGGCAAAGAACTCAAAAGACGAGCGCATGCGAAGACAGTGATTCAGAAAAGTATGAAGAAACTCCAAAACTGTCTAGGACTCAAAGGTGGTGTTTCTGGTGGCGGGCCATACTTTTCAGATAGTGGCACAGATGTTACGGCACCATCCCCGGTTAGTACGCCGACTACCTCGCAAGCTGTGTTGGTGAGAACAAATAGCTCAAACCTCAAACGAAAAGGATCTCAAGGTTGGGACACTTCTGTTATGCCTGGAACCGGAATTACTGGTGTTCATGACTCCATTTTTAATCCTGGACACTGGATAGCACCCATGTCTTGGGATATCAATGATGCTTCAAATACTCCATACGGTCGCCATCAAGTTGGCATCAGGCCTAGCATTCTTTCTGTTGGAGGTTCCAAATCTGAAATTAAATGGAAGCAATTTGAAAAATATCCGTTGGCTCTTCGACACCGCAGCACACACGAAGTCAAATGGGAGGACGTTGCAGATATGTTCTTGCATGGTGGAAGCACTCGTAAAATTGTGTTGGATCTAGGTGGTGATACCAGCAGTACGAAGAAGAATATCATTGCTCCTTTCGTCCGTCCCTTTGACATTGCTTCCATCAAGGCAGGAGCAACACGTGACGAAGATTTTTCAGATGAAGACATCAGTGACGAAACTGTACTCAGAAGGCACCAAGAAATGCTTGATGACATGATGCGCAAAGTAGTTGCTGTAACGGAGAAAAAGCAGCAACAATCACAACCTCGTGGTCGCAAGAAACAAACATAAAAACTAGTTCGTTAAAACTAATCCAAAAAATCATCGTTTATTCTAGAAAAACTGGTTTGACTGCTCCTCTGGACGTCAGTAGAGGTCAGTATGGTTTAATTTCATACGTTCAGATTGGTACAGCCGGCGAAAACATTAGAGGCCAACATCAAAGCAAGCCGAGAGGCAACCTCTGCAACGAATGTTAAGAATGAAATCCTTAGCAAATCGTATCTCTTTTATTAAAAGAAGACTCTAAACAGAACTACTAGAAATAAAATCTGGAGGAACATTCTTTAAAATGTTGCAACAAAATCATATTACCATCACCAGAGCCAATAGTGAAGGTAGTATGCAAAGGTTATGCCTGAGGGCTTGGATATCACATTCGCATCGAGTGGGGCAACTAACTAAGAAAACAATTAGTGAGTGGATCACCCTTTCAATTTGTTATCTTATTGGACATCACATGAGGTGGTGGTGGTTTCAGTTCCAGATTATGTCTGGGAGCTGGTATACTACTGTTAGAATGGACCTCCTTGCACCCCCTACTGGTTGTTGTTGTTAACGTGGCTGGGGTTGGTGGCTGCTCCACATTATGTCTGGGAGCTGGGGTAGTTCTATTGGCATGGAGAGTTAATTGAAATAGAATATAGCTGCTGCAAAAAACAAATGTAAGAAGGATAAATAGGCCCAATCTCGTCTCCTACTTGCTTCTCCTCAAGGTTTAATGGTGTGGGGTTGGTGTAGGTGCTGGCTCCAGATTATATCTGGAAGCTGTGATGTCACTGTTGAAGTAAAAGGACTAACTCTGTGATTGAAAAAGATTACTGAGCTGTTTTTTAAAATGGGACACAAACACAATCTCAGCTGCTGCTTGCATCCCTCAGTGACAGTTGTTGATGTAGAGTGGCTGTGGTGGCCAGGACAGATTATATCTGTGGCTGGGATACCACTGTTGATATGGAGGATTAAGTGTGATAAGATAAGGTAACTGCCGAAGAGAATTTATGTAGAACATACAAAGAAGGCATAATCCCATCTCATGCTTGCCTCTCGTGCCAGCATTTGATGGCATGGGTTGAATTAGATAGAGGCTCCAGATTATGTCTGGGAACTAAGATAACACTGTTTGCATAAAGCAAGTGAACTTAATAATTGAAAAATCAATTTTGAGATGCTACAACAAACACTCTTTGAAATGAAATGAAGGCACAATTTCAGAAGTGTAACAAGAATGCCAGCATTGGACAAATTTGTACAATATGTGGTGCAAGGTTTTATTGATGTGTGGGCAATGAACTAACACAGCACTGTATATGGCAAGTGACACAGTCTAGTTTAAGTCCCATTTTAGTAAGGAAATGTGTTTCATGTTATACTTTTAGAGTTGCTTTCAAATTCTACTGCTTTTTGTTGAGAAATCTCCGGGAGTTGGATGCCATGAAGAAAGACACATGTTGGACAATAAGCTGACCAGATAATGTTGTGATGGTCTTATTCTCAGAGTGCTCCTTGAGGGTTACTCTTTGAGACAAGCAAGATTTCTTCTTGAGCCAATGGATGAGCATTAGTCAAGAAGGATGTGAAAATTTGGAATGACCTTGGGTCAATAGAAGCAGAAATTGTCATTCACTACATAAACTTCAAGGGTGGTAGAGAAATCATTCCCTACAGAATCATGGTCATTGGAGCTGCACATGATGGTATTTATTTTTGCATTGTCAATAAGAGGAACAGTGTCATCAACATATTTTAGTACTCTATGGTTTGCACAAATAACAGAGTAGTCATCAAGAAGAAGTCAATATTAAGACAAAGTTATCAGTAGTTATTGTCATGTTATCTTCTGTCAATGATTCATTGCCCAGATTTGCCAGGATGAACACAGTTGATTCAGTAAGGTTGATTTCCTTTCTTTTAAGAGGGGTGCAGCCTTGATAATCTGTTCATCTCTTTGATTTAGCATAGAACCATGTTCTTAAGTCTTTTGTGTGATCTGGAAGAGCTTGTTTATGATCAGTCTTGAGTTGGTCAATTCCTTTGTCAAGTTGTGGTGTTAGTGGCCTGCAGCATATCACAAGCTGTTTCATCATGTGTTCTTGAGCTCCCGAGTGCTAATTGCCAAGATTGTTGAAATGACTGTTGGCAGTGTTCAAGATCCCATGGTAATCAGATTTCTGGTTTACCAACAAGAAAAAAACAAGTATTTTCCATAAGCATCACAAAAATCCACCACAGAATGAAGTTCACCTCTGCTGTGAAGCCAATAAGTTGGAAGAACAGAGTTGTTGTCCTTCCTTCACAATACTTGTTGTTCAATGAGAGGCAACTGACCATTCAGATGTTGTCAAAGTGTTTCTGAGATACATCACACTCATCATCTGTATAGTGAAAGGGTTCATGTTTGACAATGACCCTTGACTGGGGTTTTCACTTGGAGTCGATCTGTCAAGGCTCTTTTGTGGCTTCTTGATAATGCCATGAGTTATGTCTGCTATATCACAGGATGGGTGGAGCTGCCAGTTTTATAGAATTCTCCATTGCTTCATCAGTAAAATAATGTCATTGTGTAGTTTGTCAAGTGTTTCAGGACATGTTCTCTGGTCCCCATTGTCCTGCCTTCCAATTTCAGAGTTGGAAGACTTAATGTCCTTTGGGCTCAATGCCTGCTTGATGTAAAAACTTACTTCTGGAAGGTAAGAGCTTATTTGCCTCTGTGTGATGTGAGGACTTGCTTACCTCTTTGACTTCTTCATGGTAGTTGTGTTGAGAGTCACTGAAAGAGTGTCTGTGAGAATGTAATGGTGATGCTGACTAACTGTCTGGGGACCCAAGAGCTCATTTATTACAAGTTAGATCCATGTAATACTGTGGGGACATCTGTAGTCATGGATCTCTTGTTTTATTCCAGGCATCATGCAGATGTTGATAGCATGATTTCTAGCCTTCAGTCTAATATTATCTGCATTCAGATTACCAAGGTTTTTCCTTACATCATTTGATCCTCATTGTTTGCCAGTTTCCAGATTAGCATAATCAGCAAGGCTTGGCTAAGGTTGTGATCAATGTGCAAGAGAAAGTGTCTCTCCACCCAAATTATCACAAAAAACAAAGCTGCTCCTCTTCCCAAATCAACTAGGTGACCATTTTATGCATGCTCTCTATCTTAGGGACCAGTCCTGTCCTGATATGGCCTTCACCATTTTCCAAGTTCTTGCTATACCTTTCACCCTACTTGTAACCATAAACTGGCACTCATAGAGATTGACTGGTATCTGGAGAGCACTCTTGACAAAACCTTCATCACGACTTCTGTCTCATGCTTGGAATTTTACTCAGATGCCAATTTTGCTGCGTTACATTCACAATCCCCACCATACATCTAAGAGGAAAGGCTGAGTTATTTTGATTTTGGCCTTTGGATGTCCTCTTCTTTGGTACACTCCCAGCTCCAGACTGAGATTGCATCTCCACAATGGAACCATGGAGGCTGAGTATGTGATCTTGAAAACAGCTTGCAAGGACTTGTTACCATTTGTTGCTCTGATTTGAAACCTTAGTGCATCCATTGCCTTGGTAGTGATGTGGTGTCCAATATTCACTTCAAGGAAGTCGATGATATGTTGGTGCCTTGACCCCGGAATAACTTTGAGTCTTGCCTCATGACACCTCACTGAAAACACCATGTCATCAAGTATTATTGGTTCCGTAAGCATGTAGCAGATCATCCCAGTATATCATGTTGATATCAATCAACACTAAGCACCAGGCATGTCTGAAGAAAGACCTAATTCAGAATTGAATAATGTTTCAAAGCATACTAATAGTTTAGCATCAAGCAAAAACCTGTTGCATGTTATCCTATAAACACATCAATGAGGATTCATCTGAACTGGACACAGATGCCGCTTCTGACAAACAAGACCAAAAGGAAGCTAAAACTACATCAGTAGTTGCTGTGCTCATACCTACACATATGCCATTGGCAAAAACAAATTAGCCAAGGCAAAACAAAGACACCTAATAATAGTGCTATTAGATTCCGGATCTAATGGGAATTGTTAGTTCCTGACCTAAGTTGAATCTTATGAAGAAGTAGTTGTAGATAAATAAGTATTTTTTGATGATAGGATATCAAAATTTTATGTTATTTTAACTGATTTAAACTGAGACTGTAGAATTTCAGTCCTCATCCATTTATCATGTAAAACACAAATTAGCATGTATGCTTTCTGTAAGAACTGGTATGTTTTGTGTTAAAGACATAATAAGGGTTTGTGTAGAGTCTACACATCCCTGGTATGATAATCTTGAAGAGACTTAAAGATCATGTGTAGGTTTGTATAGAGTTCTGGTATGTTTTTGACAAGATCAAGTCTTGTGATTATTCGGATCTCTGTAATAGGAGCCTTTTGCAGATTCCTAAACTTTCAGCAAATGGGATTCATGCCAGTTGACATTTTTGGTACCCTTACATACCCATACCTAAATATATCATTGGCCTAGATGTCTAGAGAGCATCCTTGGCTCATGTCAGTTCCACAAAAAGGGAACTCCTAAGTGTTTCCCCTACTTGATCAGGTAGGTGCCAAAGTCTTTGCATATGTTGAATGGGACCTTCTATACTAAGGGAAGGGGCACAGTCACACCAAGTTCTTTGAATACTGAAAGAGTATGGGGTACCGGATAACTCCAGACATAGTAGAGTAGGACAAGAAAAAGATGGCTAAGCCAATGTTTGACAATATCATAGGTGTAAACATGCCAAATAAGTTGGGAACTAGATTTCAATACTAGAACCTTACCATTCATGAAATCATCTTGCCAATGAGAGACATCATCATGCTGTCTAACAAATCCATGATTGACAACGCATGGTCTCTGAACAACAGCATGCACCATGAACCACAGAGCACATTGGATGCCACAAAACATGCACTTAAGATCTTAAATGCAGACTACGCAAGGACAGATCTCCATTCAGTTGTCCAAGACAACTGCTTGCACCCCAGTCTTCTTGAATAGGTTAGTGGAGGTTCTTCAAGATTACAAAGACCTCTTTGATGGTACACTAAAACGGAGACTGTCTCCTCTGAATTAAAGGTAGGTGCAAAACCACATCATGACAGAGCTTTTCCAGTTCTCTAAATTCATAAAGACACACTAACTAAGAACTTAAAAGACTTGAACTGCTGGAGGTATTGATGCTTCAGCCAGCATCTGAGTAGGCTGCTCCATCATTCAAAATACCTAAGAAAGATCAAACTCATAAGTGATTTTAGGGAAGTAAACAATGGATAGTAAGGAAACCATTTCCCATTACCAAGATCAGTACAGTTCTGCAAGAGTTGGAAAGTTTTGCTTTTGCTACAGCTTTAGATTGAAACATGGACTATTACACCATTAGATTGGATCCAGATGTTTACAAAATCTGCACCATTATATTTCAATGGGGGAAGTACTCCTCCCATCAGTTACCAATGGGTGTAGCAGATTCTGCTAACATTTTCCAATAAAAAATATTGGAGCTAGTGGCAACCATTGAGTTTCTAAGAACATTTCTTGATGACTTGCTATGCATAACCAAGGTAACACTGGAAGACCACCTAGATAAGCTAAGGTTGTGACCTAAGCTGTTTGTACAAATTAATATTTGTAGGCACGGCTGAAGTTCACTAAAAATGTTTTGTATGAGTTAATTTAGTTGTAGAAAAAGGAACAATGAAGCAAATATGCTTCATTGTATAAAAATGAAACTGTGTAGACTTTTACACAGATCTGGTATGTTTGTGGTCCTGACACAACAAGTTCTGTGTAGGTTTCTACCTGTGGTGGAATGATCTTTTTGGATCTGGATCTTTCCTCACCTTCAACATGTAAAACTTTAAGTCTTGCTATTTTGCAATGTCTTCTTATTATTAGTATTATTAGGAAATGTCTTGTCTTGCATCTCCTGAAAAATTGAGGGTGTCTTTTGGTCTACCCTATAATACTATACTATAGAGTAGATAATTGGCCTATGTCATACCCTTATAAGGATTGGACGGATGTAAAAATTTCCTGTGATGGTTTGAAACTTTTTTGATTTGAATGAAAGGGTGGAGACAGATGGCAGATATATTGGAGAGTTGCCATGGATTGCAATAGTGCCTCGTGCAATTTGTCATGTTTTTTGGAAGAAGCAGATGCCTTGCAAATGAACGTTAACAATAAGCATGAGACTGTGAAATTTTATGTGACATTTACTGACACAACCAAACCCAACACAGCTATGATTTTAGGGGCGTTGCTGTTCTTGTTCAACTGTCGCTCAAAAATGGGGACCCACTTTTTGGAGTTAATTACAAAACAGCTTTTTGATGAGTCTG
>JALLPC010000790.1:0-11439 GCA_036940045.1 Stephanocyclus meneghinianus | reverse complement strand
TAGAAGTGTACACAAATTGGTACATGATGTGGTACCTTAAAAAAGATATGTTCTGAAGGGAACATATCTTTCTTGACTGATACATCATTTTTCGAACGGTCTGGCCATCGTCTGTTTTCGGTCGGTCTGGCCATCGTCCGTCGGTCTGGTTGTCATCTGTCATCTGTTGTCCACGTTCTATGTGGAACTCGTTTGTGAATTCCCTGCGCACGCTGATTTTCACGATCGTATGCGCGCGATCGTATTGGCGATCACGTGCACAATCGTACGCACGATCTTTTTTTTGTAGGTCCAGGGTTCAAACCCCTGGCCTTGCATGATAGTCTTTTTGGTAGGTCCTGGGTTCGAACCCCTGACCTTGCAGCATGATCTTTTTGTGGGGCCAGGGTTCGTTTTCCTGACCCGATCACCTGTTTTGGGCCCGTAGTGTCCGTGGCCTATTCCAATGCTACAATTAGAGCCCCCCTTTTTATTCATCGAAGTTGATTTTTATGTATTAATTGATAAAATAATTATTTTATTACCACATTGATTGATGAAATGTGCTATGCACTGTGGGTTTGCCGGCATACCTTCCCCAATCCGAGGTGGGGTCGATGTGTTGTTGTTTGGATGCCGTGAAGCCTTTCAGAATGTCTATGATGGGAGATATGATGACAAGAAGGGAGCGAGCTACCAGAAGCCTACCATCGGATTGGAACCACCTATCATTGCGGTGCACTCGTGACCATGGTGTAGATGGATAAAAATTTGCGGAGCATGAATGCATGCAAAAGGAATTAAGAGATGCAAATTAATGAAAGTATAGTAGGACTCTCTCTCATGATGTCACAGAGTGTCACTAAAAAATAATAAAACTAACAGGAATAGTGACGTCACCTATTCCTGTCATGCATTTCCTTATTATGAGATGCCCTCAGCAACACGGACCTGTTGAGACAATTCAGACTGTCTTCCTTTGTTTTCAAAACAAGTATTTTACGCTTATTAAGCAAAAATTCTCACAACTCTCTCAGCTTGCGCCATGTATCGTAGACGAAACTTACGTAAAATTAGTCATGGAAATAGAACACAATGAACGCTAACAGCATGATAACATCTCTTTCATTGATCTGGCCACACGAGTCCCCGCAAGAGGTTTCCTGCTCTTTTTTTCATACCACATCTCGCTTTCCGTCGCTTTATCTGGCCTTTTGCGTCGCCTCATTAACCGCTCGCTAGCACCAAGTCCACACCATCACCTCGGCGTGGTGAACTTTTTCACGGGACTGAACTATTCGCACGAATCAGCGTCTCACAAAGCGGATACAAAACATGTGCACTGGTCAAAGATTTGTTTGTTCCAGAGAGGGCGATGTAGTGGGGAAGGACAATTGCCGTCGTCGTCGTCGTTTTAGTTGTCAACCTCCAAGAAATCTATCTTCAAATCATTGCAAGGTCGTCGCTTTTCTTCTCTTCCTGCTATCCGGGGTCACCGCTGGTCATTGGGGAAGATACACCTTTTCGAATGGGTTGGTGGAATGCAAGACTGCAGGATGCTTCTTGGCGCAACCTAGAAAAATTGAACGACGAAGCAACTTTTTGAGGAATCAATATGTGCGGAACCAGTTGACACAGCAGAAGCAAACGCGTTTATGTTACTTTGCAAAGCCAAAATGCAGAAATCTCCTCTCATTGCCCTTGAAGTTGGCATCAATATCCAAAAATGATTTTTGTGACGATCTTCAGGACCAGAGTACGTCAAAACAAATCTCCAAAAAAGGTTTCCCTCAAAAGAAAAAAAGACGAAAGCGATTAAGAAGCGATTTCAATGTTTTAGGAGATAATGATGTGAATGGTAGAGCAAAATCCAAACAAAAAAGACGACAGCAACGGCGACGGTCTTCAAAATCACTGCGTACTTCTACGGTTTCACACATGTTGACGAAAGTTGATTTGAATACGACACCAACAAGTCAATCCATGCCTCCGTGGCTTTCTCAGTATACACATGAAGATGTGGAAAAAGAAGATCATTTTATGGATTATCCAGTAGCGAGGTTGCTTCCAGAAGCTCCTCCCGAATTAGACGTTAACGAAAAAGATACTGGAAACGTCGAGAAAAAAATCAGTACAATAGGAGATACAGTCGCCCAATCTAATGAACTCTTTGGTCAAAAGCGCAAGCAGAATTTAGTATCAGAAAAACTAGAACGACTTGCGCTATCCATGTCTGGTATTTTGTCCGAAACGTCTACGTTGAAAACAACACAAACACATCATTCCGCACCCTTCACCCCGAATCAAATCAACGAGGTATTGGATAGCATACGCATTGCATCACACAACAATCTAAATTTAATGATGGGTTGTGCAGATTTTCTATATTTGATGCTTACGTTAGAAGAGCGTGATGTGATACACGATCGTGGAATTAACGACGGAAACAATCCCAAGATTGGGGATCTACTTGCTCCCACCAAGACTCTGATAATCACACGAGAAGTTTTGGTAGCAGCTGCCTTTCATTATTGCGATTGCGTAAGAGCGAGGAAGGCGGGGGTCTATGATGTCGTGAGGATGTTTGCGGAAGCAGGTGGAACTGCGACTTTTAAGGAGGAGACGTTTTTGACGCCTTATCAAAATCAGCAACAATATGAACATAACTTGGAGTTGTCGCCTCATGGTGTGAATAGCTATGCAGGCGGAGCGCTTCCACAACGTTCTCAACCAAATCCTTTTCATTATGATGAGGATACAACAATAGTTGTCACAAAAAAGACGGTTCATCGGAGAGGCAAGTCGCCAATAGAAAAATTCGGTGAAGAATCAGTGAGAATCGCTGCGGGAGCGGCCAAACTGAAACGAGCCGAGGTCATGGCAACGACATTGAATGGATTGTATGATGCCAGAACGTCTCTCGAACCAACACATTCTCGAAAGAAACGAAAGCCTACCAATGCCGACACTTTGTCATCTGATGCATCTATACTGCGCAACTTTCTCGTCAGTCTGTCCGAGGATTGGAGAGCGTTAGTAATTCGAAGTGCTGCCTGCCTGTACCGACTCAATGGTATTGTCGAGGAGGAGAACAATAATATTACAACAAACAAAAGCAAAATAATCTACTCATCTACTTCGATGCAAACAGCACGAGATGCCCTTCGCGTCTACGCTCCCCTTGCCCAACGCATGGGAATGCAACGGCTAAAATCTGAGATTGAAAATACGGCATTTCGGATTCTCTATCGCCGTCAATACGAGGTGGCTTCGGCGTTGCATGATAGTGATTTTGGAGAGATGCAGATGATTATCGAAGTACTCAGGTCGAGAATCCAACAATTGCTCATGAGTGATCAAGTTTTTATGGCTAATGTTGATGATATTATTGTTTCTTCAAGGGTAAAGGAGCCGTACTCTCTTTGGAAGAAAATTCTTCGATATAGAAAAGAAGCTATTGCTGCCAGGACAGAACAGGACGACGAAGACAGGATTGAAGAATCCAAATCCTCATTTAAACCCACACAGATATCGACCAAATGGGTCCCCGATGCAATAGCTCTTCGCGTTGTGATTCGCGGAAAGAAAATGTCTACGGAAAATGAAGAGTCACTGAGGTCCAGAGAGAAAATGCTTTGCTACTTCGCGTTTCAACTGATCGCAGATGTATGGCCACCATCGAAATCAAATATTGCCAAGGATTACATCAAGCAACCCAAGCCAAATGGATATCAGAGTTTGCATTATACTGCAGCCCTTGTGATAAGTGGAGAAGAATGGCCGTTTGAAGTTCAGGTAAGCATGATTTATAACTGAGCATATCACCAGAATGTTTTTACTGATTTTGGTGCCACGTCTTTGCTTATGTCTTTCTAGATCCGAAGCGAAGAAATGCATCAGATTGCAGAATACGGTAGGTCTGCTTCGTGTCTTCATCTTTTATTAACATACATCACGATGTGTTTTTCTAGTCTTTCCTCATTTTGGCTTCAACCTGCAGGTATTGCGGCGCACTGGGACTACAAGCTCCAAAGCAAAACGGAAAAATCATTCTTTGACAATTCCAATGGAAAACCGTTTGCACTTCCTCCTCCTTCGCGTGATGTCGAGAACGTGGACAAATCTATGTCAAGTGGCCAGCTAGCGCAAGACATCGTTCGACCTACTTCGGATACCACCTCAATCGGTCAAATTACGTCATACATAGAGGCTCTAACGACATCTCGCGAAATCCTCGTCGAAAACAATGTGTTTGTCTTCATTTCATCAAGTAAGAATGCGCTTGATGGGCGACTCATAAGCTTGGATCCTTCTTCGCGTCTGGTTGCTGATGTGCTTATGCAATACGGAGGCATCCGTGAGCGAGAAATAGTCGACACCATCTCCAGTGGGTAAATAGAAATGTATCGAAATGGAGTTGGGGTTTCTCTGGATGACGAACTTCATAATGGTGATGTTCTTACGTTGCCACCCAAGGTAATTAAATTAATCAAATTCTAGTGCACCCTTGTGAAGTTTTCTAATTACTTATGGCACATAATTACGAATGAGAATCGGTGCGTTTTAAAAAAAGTTGCAACAATTCTTCAATTATCATCAGTCCTTAAAACATCAGACTCGTCTGGGTTTCAGAAACCAAATGACTCGTGTGGGTCTATTCTTCCTGGACTCTCTGTCTCTTAGTCCGAGTCATCGCACTAACCTTGTCGATTGACACTTTTCTTGTTAGCTTAACTGTAGGAAATTCTGTGAGTCGAACAGGAACATCTGCATTTATCGCATCACTTTCGGAGCAGAATCTTGGACATTGGCCACCAGGTGATGCAGGATGGGCTTCTAAGAAGTTCACTCTGGCAGTCTCCAAAGCGACATCTTTAGATCGCCGACTAAACTTGGCGGACACCTCTGCAAGTCGGGCTTGGTCGCCATTTCCACTGGACGCTGCATGGCTCTGCTGAAGATAACGCTGAAATGATAACACCGCCTTTCGTGCGATCAGCTGCTGTACCCGACGTTCCTTGGGCAATGGATCTTTCATTTGTGTTTTGCTGAAACCTGACGCAGGTTCTGAAGAAGGCGCCATAGGGCATGCGATTACGGAGTGGTGTGCATTGAATGAAACCCTTTTTCGAACGCATCCCTGTTTCATGACTACTGGCGAACGTTTCTCGGGTGGGCATTTATGTTTCATGTAGTAGAATAAACACATATTGAATTGATGGGATTTGATAGCTCTTGAGAAGTGGCCTTGCTGAAGAATTGTGACCTAATGTGACTACCACACTAAACTCGAGCGCAGAGCGAGAGAATGTTTTCACAACTAGCATCAACTGAGCTGCTACAATGTCAAGAAGCCCATGCGGTACAGCCCCGGATAAAAATGCTCGAACAGGCTCAAAAGAGGAGACAGCATACAGTCATCATGTGATGTCAATTCTCTCTCGATTTCATTCCAAGTGATTTTCGGTGAATTCTTCTAAGGATTTCATGCGTTAGAAGAAATGGTCCGCAAGAGAAAACAAAAGATCAGCTTTAAATTACGTCACTAACAGACACCAATTCATCGTGAGCAGAAAGTGATGTTGAAGGAACATCTGAGGAGCAACCACGTTGACAAGCTTGAATCCGTTAAGGGGGTTGAATGGTCAATGAGGAATGGTAGGCGTAGATATTGCATTTAGTTTTTCTGGTTGTCTCATTCAATGTACTATCAACACGATGCGAACTCTGACGACTAACTGATCACACTACTGTGTCAACTTTAAATGACTTAATCTTGCTTGGGATTCGAACTACTTCTACCTAGTTATGGTATGGTACGTCTCACTCAATCTGCTGAACAGTGCTCAGTCAGTCGTATGTATCCTCGATAATTATTGCAGGAAACCACGTCAACGCATGCTGTAAGTTTACTTACGTTGACGTCGGAAAAATTCTTAGTTACATTCGTCGCCAATGAACCCTTCATTGACCAGGTACGAAACTTTAGTGTGATTCGGAATATCCTTACTCAGGCATGCGCATCCTTGACAGCGCGAGCTCATCATTCAACTTCGCCGATTCGTCTCATCCACGATCATCCCGCCCTGCCCTAAAAATTCTGTTTGTGATGATTAGTTGAAGGGAAGACGGGCGACTGCAAAATTTTATGCAGTCTCGCATTGTCAGGTATGTTGTGGGCACGATAAAATGCCTAGTGAATGTCTCTTCCAAAATTTTCCCTCCGCCATCCCAAGATGTGAAAGCGCTGGATCCACAACATCATGTTGTCACCAGCCCCAAAACATATAAGCAGTCCTTTTGATAGATTGATCCATTGCTGGTGACTAAAATGCGTAATGTTTATGCGGCATGTTCGAAAGATTTCGGCATTGCTCGATATATTTAGGAATGACAGCCTCTACGCTCTAACAAAAATTTCTCCGGCTGCCTCTATCCTAAGCAGATTTTCACTATTTTTTTCTAGTTTTCTAATTTAAAATGTGATCAGCAAAAATAATCGAATCATCTAAATTAATTACAATTTATTCAATTCGATTGTCAATTATACCAATTAGTAATTTTAGTCCTAAGACGAATAGGACAGCCTCTACTTGTTGTCAAGAAACAAAGTTGTCTCTGTTCAACCCAAGCCCAAGTTCATCCTTTTCGTTAAGCCTCAATCTCATCTTCTGGCCACAGAAAGTTGATGAAACATTTCCATTACTCGAGGCGCCAAAGCTGACATTGATTCTTCAATCAACCCAACGAAAAATGACTCGGCCTGCTCATCGGTCAATTCGAGCTTAAAGCGTTCCTCTACTTTCGAAATGACGCCAATGGCGTCAGAAGATGGATTGTTTGACAAGTCTTCAATCCCTGCATCACTCATTAGATGCAGGAGGTTGAGGATGAGCCCGGCACTTTTACGAAGAGTGTTGAACGCTTGGCATGCAAGAGAGCAAAACTGTCGATATTCCTTAGATTCCGTCCCTCCCATCCCGTCTATCATCTCCTTGGTCAAGCGAAAAGCTGGAGGCAGTGGCTTTGGGTCGCGACCAAATATATATCCAAAATCTGTGTATTCACGAAAAGCATTGAACCTACATGGCATTTTGAAACCTACAAATGCAAAAAAGTTCTGGTCTTACCGATGTGAAAGAAGTGCCCACTAGGTTGAATCATAATGTTGTCTAAATGTCTATCGCCAACTCCGAGCAGATAGGTCAAAACACAGTAACCAGCACAGGACCGAATATAAGTTTGTAGAACCTCCGATTTGACAGAATACCTTGCTCCATCTTGTGGTGCAACTTTCTGGAAGAATGCCAAAATGGAGTTATTGTTGCTATAGAGAATCTGACTGACAGGTATGCTCGGATCTACGAACTCAACAAGGCCAGCATTGTCAGGCTTTAGCGGAGATTCGATAAAATCAGTGGCGAGTAAAGTTGAAACTGGTATCATCTATACTCAAAGCACCATTCTTACCATTGCCAAGATTGAATAGGGCTTCAAACTGTTACGTCACAAGAAAAAAAGGTGAATAAGGAAGGTCCATCGTAGTCACAAAGCTCATTACTATTCCCGAACAATTTACCATAAATCAAGGGTGCCACGCTTCAATAACCCGTCCATCAACTGAATCATCATAATTACGAGTTGATCTTGTCGCAAGTCATCACCTGTTTTCACCATGACCTTGAATAGTGATTGCGCTTCTTTTGGATTGAATGCTACGGCTTCGGGCTGTTCTTCTTTATGGCCACTTGAATGATCGTGATCAACAACAAAGTCCACTACTGCTGGGTACAGAGCTGATTTGAACATCCGCACAGAAGTAGGATTGACACCCTTCACAAAAATATGAGGTGCCGATGGTAGAGGTACCGCATGAGGGATGCTTTTGTACTCTTCCAATGCCTCTTTCAAGTGAGATTCCTTGACATCTTTTTTGCCTCGAACTTGAAGGCTGTTCTTCTGGCAATTCATTACACCAGAAATGAATTTTTCTTGATGGCCCAAGAGAGCCCATAGTGTAATGGGAGTCTCTTTAGACTGGATTTTGGATGATGTCATGATGCGTCCTTTCTCGACGACAACGGAGGAGAGCTTCTCTTGGAACGAGACAAAGACTTCTCGGTATCGAGCTTCATAGATGGGATTTGACATCTCAACCCTCAGGTACCTACCCGCATAATAGACGAAGCGTTAGCTCAACATAACAGCAATGACACTAAGATCAATCATATAAGGGACAATAGTTCTACTACTGCTTACCAATACAAAAAGTTCGCAAGTTGAATATTCGTAGAGGCCCGTTCGATCAAAAACTCAGCAAGAGAGGAAACTCTCGATCTGCCCCGCCCGATATCCATATTCGAAAAAGCTTTCACAGCATCGTCTCCGCCAGATGCGCCGCCGCTTACGTCTTCTTCGTACTTGAGTGCTTGAACAAGTTGAAGAAGATAGAGGCGAAGCTCTTCGTCAGGGGCACTGGAGAGTGTTTCTATGGCGTAGGATCGAACCTAACATTGAAAACTGTTGATCAAACACAGTACGAGAGGAAAAGTCATTTGAGACGAATTTCCACGTACCAAGCTCGTTTGAAAAGCAACATTTCGACCAAGCAGCTTCAATGCGTCGGTCACCTCAATGGGACTCCTCTTACGCCATTGCTCCAACAACTCTGCCGCCTGCACTACTTCACTCTCGACACTCCAATCAACCGCCAATAAAAACTTGGTGAGTGCGCGTCGATTGTCAACAAGGCTGAATCGGAATCTCCATAACAAATCTTTTTCTTCGGTGTTCAAGTGATGATTGGGGCTGTTGACGATTCGTTCCAAACGGGATCTCTGAATGCGGTCTGGTTTGAGACCGGGATCGACCAATCCTCGAATTAGATCGTGTGCGAGTATCCGATACTTGTCTTGGAATGGATTATCTTCGTTTTCGTCGGCGAGTGGAGGTTCGAAATCTAGTGTTTGTACTAGTGGGTACAGAAAGGATTGAGGAAATGGAATATCCTCGGTAACTATGTTGGAAGTCTCCACTGCCAAGGGACTAACATGTACAGTCAAACTACCGCATCCATCTTTTCGTCGTGCATCATCATCACAATCAACACGAAACTTGGAATGAAACCGTATCAATTCATTGGCTGTAATCGATCCCGTCGTCCCCCTAATATGAGTCGATGTCTCCACAGGATACAGCGGTTCTTCGTGCAAAATTGGTATAGGAGGAGTAGGCAATTCGACAATCAAATATGGAGTGTCATGACGAGACGATGTAGGAAATATAACATTAGATACATGATGTTGCGTGTTCTTTCTTGCGCTGATCGCAGCCTCCTTGTCGTCATNGCCTCCTTGTCGTCATTCCACAATATCAATGTGTCATCGTCGTCTTGCTGATTGAATATATCTATACACCGCTGTTTCGTGAGATTATCCAACCATGCCATAGAGCTGCTTTGAACTCCTCGAGAGGATGGCATCACTGCATTCTTCCCACTCATCCCGGAAGTAGAATCGACTGAAACAAAAGTGCCAGATGACGCCTCAACATGATTTAGTTCATGCAAAATGAGGGATGCTTTCCATTTCGGGTCTTCTTGAACCAACTTCCTTGCGTCTATTCGACAAAATGGATGGGATTTCTTTTCTTCTTGGTTGATCCCTGGGGTTGCTCCTCCACTAAGAAAGCTTTCAATCGAATCAGGTGTCAGTGCAGAACGTGAGTTGTAGTTATCATAGTCATTTTGTTGCACCTGCTCGTCATTTTTTCGCATCGCTCTGACACGAGCATTCTGATATCCCATGCCTCCATCGCCATGCCACGGATACAACGTCAACTTGTACAAGCCCTGTCTTAACATACCGTCTGAGTCAAACAACGGCAGTGTACTTCCCCACACAGAATTTCTGTCAGTCTTCTCATCTTCTAGGGATCCAGACACATCACAGTTGGTACAGCTACAGAAAGCATTGAGAACGAGGAGGGCATCGCGAGTTAAATCCCTCCATCGAACAGGAAGCCGCAACACCGCATCGTAACTGGCAGTCGATCGCTTTCGCCCACAGCCTGTATGAATCGGAACGCATCGCGTCCCGATCGGACAAGCTTGAATTTCATCTCCAAACAAATGAATGGATGCCTCGATTCGACATCTCCTCGACGATACTGCGATGCCTTCCCCGTCATCGACGTCGTGCTCGTCCTTCTTCTCGTCCTGCCCCATCAAGCAGGAACATACTGGAGCGGTCAGTGACGCACTTTGAATGCGAATCGCGACAGTGCTCGATGCTCCTAGTGCCAGAGAGGGCAACCATGAGAATTGGACGTGTGGGTGGTTTGTGTTTGGAGCGAGGGTGTTGCTGGATGCCTCGTTGCCGGTGTTACTGCTACTTTTCATGTCGTGAATTTTTTTGCAGTGAAGGCAGGGTGTATTGTATGGGGTTGTTGTCCAAGTGTGTTTTTCACACATTTCACCCATTTTTGTAGAAAAGCGGCCTGTTGCAGCTAATCCTGGGACCTCCTGGGACAACCCAGGGCGGTCAATTTTTTTGTTCTTAAACAAGATCGTTCTTAAAAATTAAGAACACCCGAAATGGCTTTGTTAAAGATTTTTAAAAATTGTGTAGCTCAGAAGCTAAAAAAGAAAAAATACATAAAAAAGAAATTTTTCAAAGTTTGGTCATTACGTTTAATATATTTCTACCTGAAGATTGTTTTATCTACCATGAATCCATGATGCCCACTCACACTGGGTAACTAACATCTTTTCATGTCCAAACATCTTCACGCTCCCTTCTAAGCCTCCCCTGTTCTGCAAGGGTGTGTTAATCCACAGTGATTCACATTGCTTCTCAACGTGTCCATCTCGGACACAAGCCAGAACACGCTCACCTCTCAGAGCCACTCATTCTCACATGAGATTTCAACATCTCTTGTTGATTGTTGAATAATGTCACATTGTTAAATTATAGGCTCATAATTTGAGCATGTAACTTTTACCATCTCGCGTGCTCTTCAACAGATAGTGCTGTAGTTCATTGAATATTAGTATAACAGACTTAAAATTACACAAACATACTGCCAACACATCTATTACCAATATGTGAAACTTGAAATGGTCAAAATCCACCATCTACTGGCCTAATTGTAGCAATGCATGCAAATGACAATACGATGATGATACTGCCTACATAAGGGTTAACAAATGGCGGACGGGTTTGGTACAGAAAAAATAATCTATTCATAGGGTCATTGAGGGGGTCATGTGGGTCATTTATGGGGTCAATGACCTGGTCATCAGAATCTTGCATGGAGCGAGCTCCACTCGCCTCAGTCCCTAACTTCTGCTGCACCTTTCAGTTAAGCACTAACTATTTACATTATTCCAAAGTAACAACAGGTGATGGCAAAAAAGGGGGACTTTACTAGTAGGCCACACCTTTTGTGCCTCCAATGGCC
>JALLPC010000789.1:0-11425 GCA_036940045.1 Stephanocyclus meneghinianus | reverse complement strand
TCTAAACACATCATGTCCTGAGAAATGGCAAGATGTTCTTATAATACGTTGTTCTTATAATGAGGGTTATACAGTACATCGAGGGTGACTTGGGCGAGAGGGATAAAACAATTATGGCCAGTCCAGTTACAGGGGTATTTATCGGGTCATGTGGGGCTATCCCTCGGGCACAACCACGCGAAACATGTCCTGGACTTCCTTCAAAACTACTCCAATGAAAGCCACCACACCAAGTCTCGTAACACTCGCCTTATTGCTACTGCTGTCGAGTCCATCGACATCATCATCATCGTCGGATCGCGACAACGATGGCGAAAGTAAGGACGATCTCTCCAACTTACAAGATGATGCGTCTGTCTACGAAAGTGACCGCAAACATGAGGGAGTGAACGTTGACAAGAATACATCCGCCACTGCTGATAATGATGTTCTTTCATCGGCCCCTCCTCAAGATCCCGATAACATCATCCACATTGATGACCGAATGACACCACTCCACACACCCCCAACCCACTTTCACATTACCTCCCACGTTCAAACAAACCTTGCCAGGGGCCTGAGCTACTTCCTACCCCCCTCGAAGAGCTTTGCCCACTTGCCATTCTTGGAATGCGGTGCCGTGGGAAGCACGACCGAGAGCGTTCCGCTCGTGAGCGGTGTTTTCAGGCACGTTCCAAATTGTGGTGGATTGAGGATGAGCGAGGCCAGGAGGGATGCTTCCATCATTTTGGAGGAGGCACCCGATGCCTCATCGAGGGATGCGGGCGATGAAGAAGGGACGGTGGATCGAGAATTAGAAATGAAGCTGAATGGAGAGGGGTTTGGAGAATCCGTGAAAGAGGAGGACGAGAATAAGAGACAATCATTCGAACATCAGCCAAAGCGTCCGTCTCCACCCCGGTACGTTGTGGCACTATCTCCATTCGAAATCACCGTGGGAGGGAACGGGAACCAAACACAAGTATTTCAGGCAGGAGATGTCGTATTCATGGAAGATTCATGGTGGGGTGTTTGGAATGAAGACGGCAGAGATAACGACGCCAACAACGAGGAAAACAAACGAATGAGAGGATATATCATGCGTGCACATCCCGATTCGAAAAAAGATCTGAACGTTCTCATGCTCACTATTCCACCGGCCGTTCATCGTCATTGGAAGCATGCTCAACAACATGCCTTCATCGCAGAAAAGGAGCGAGATGCGTCCACTTCTTCGAAATCTTCTGCCAGAAATGCATCCGAACGCAGAAGACGTGAGCCGTGGTGGAGATTGAACCTTCATCGCAATAAACCCTTACCCAAACCATGCAGTCTCGAATCAGATCCGTCATTCTCCCATCCCTCCGCGTCTTCCACTACACTCGGACAGCACTTTACTCAACACTTTGTCAAGTTGATGAGGGGGCACGTTGGACATCCTCATGTGAACTTTTTACCGAGTCAAGAGTTGGTTTTACCCATTTTGGCTCAGGGAGTGGCGGGAATGGTGGGAGGAATGACGGCGCTGGGGTTGGTGGTTCAGTTGTGGAGGATGATGAATGTGCAGGTTGCGGTAGGGTTTGGTGGGGCATGTGTTGTTGGATTGGGGACTTGGGGATTTGTTTGGTTGGGGGAGGTAGGTTAATTACAGGGGCACCTTCTCTGTCAAAAAATGTCTCTGATTTTCTACTCCACTCTTGTTTCAGGAGATTTTAGATGAATGGGAGTTTTGGAGGGAGAGGAGGAAGCTGGAGAGAAGGTGGGAGAAGAAGGGACGCACTGTAAGTGGTAATAGAATGACTGAACACACAACATCATTAATTAAAGAAGAGGAAAAAGAGATGCTGTCGAGCCATGCACTCTGAAGTTTGCAGGTTGATGCAATAACTGCAGTGCATTCAGCTCTCGATGTTTCGTTGGCCAGATTGGATTTCTTCTGCGCACAGACCAACCCGGCAGAAACGAGAATGGAGGATGGATTTCTAAACATAAACTGATTGTGGTACCAGTACAGTGTACAAGATTTGTTTATTAGGTACCATACTACTTTGTATTGCACACAAACTTTAAAATAATAGAAGATATCATAGACCCTTCGGAGGAGTCCAGTATGGAAAATGCTCTGGCAACACAAACATATGCCAACACACCTCATCGAGCGACAGGTAAGTAGTCCAACATTCCTACGTTAATCCTAAAAGATGCGATCACTCTGCTCCAACGCAGCGCAAAAGCCTCATTCATCAGACGTTCAGTTCTTTTCCAGATCCCGTCCGCAATGGAATTCTTCTGCAACTTAAGCGAAAACAGGAGGAGATATTCCTAAACAACAATAGATAGTTGTAATGCTACACTGTGTAAAAACTCGTTTATTGGTTACTTCGACTTGCACATAAACATTAAAATAATAGAAGATATCATAGACCCTTTTAGAGAAGTCAATTATGTAATATGCTCTGGCAACACAAACATACGCCACCACACCCTATTGAGAGGCGGGCTGTAATGTTCTATGGAGAGACAATAAATAGTCCACCAATTTTACGTTAATCCTAAAGGATGCCATCGCACTGTTCCAGCGCACGCGCAACAGCCTCATTCATTAGACGTTTAGTCCTCTTTTTAACACTTGCAGTGATGGTGTTTTCAGCTCCTGTTTTTTTTCCATGTGCGACTATACGCTTTTTAGCTGTTGAGACTCTGGGAATAGACAGAGAAATATTTGATGTCAAGTATAAGCGAACACACGCAAAATGATAAAGAACAAATCAAGCATACTGGACAGTGGTATCTTACGTGTGCTTGAACATAACAGGAGTTCGATTGTGATTTCCAAGAGGCGCTACCAAGGGAGGTGACAATCTTGGTGATGAAGTGAGGAATCCAAGCGGTCGATGCTTTTTGGCACTTTGGCGAGGTGTTTGATCACCGCCATAATTGTCATCCAGACTTCTTTTACGCTTAGGAGACTTCGTCATTATTGATGGATTAGTAGAAGGTGCTGGTGCCGTGTTTGGTCGAGACCCTGACGAAAGACCGTGGCTCTTGCTTGATATCGACGTAGAGTTACCCATCAAAGACAGAAAGAAAGCGTTGCTGTCTTCATCTAGACGAGATGGTGAGGACTTGTCTGTATTTGGAGCGGCCTCATCAACTTCTTGCCATAGTTGCTTCTTGACATTTTCTGTTGCAGCCGGCTTCTCATCCTCAAAACTGACATCGTTGTCAATGGCGATGTCGTTTGCATCTTCTTCAAAGATTACTTTCTTGCAACTGTTAGGAAAGGGCTTGAAGAGCTTTTCTTTGAGTCTGCCCTGGAGGTCGCACTTTTTCCCAGTTGTCGGGAGATTGTTCTTCTTGCAGACTTCTCTCAGCTTTTGAACCGTTAGACTATTAAGTGCCTCTTCATCAAGAATATTTTCCCTGGTAAGATGCATAAAGTTAAGACTTAGTCATGTGAAAAAATGCATAGGGGGTTAATCAAAACATTTGACTCACCCAAACAATGGAGAATCAGATGTCTGTGGTCTCTTGGCAACTCTCTTTCGCCTCTTGGCAGGGGTAGGCGTAGGCTCATAGTCACTACTGTCATCTACTTCTATCTCGAATGACTCATCAACAACCTCAACATCATCATCTTCGCTTTCGTAATTGGTGCGCCTCTTGAGTTTCCTTGCAGTTGCTGGCGCAAACGAAATTCCTTGAGTAACGTCGTCCATCAACTTTTGCATCCCCTCCTCGGACTCTTTCATCTCATTGAGATCAGACTTGAATGCTTTCCTGGTTGACATGCATCGCTGCATATATGCCTCAAGCATGTTCTCCATGCGATTTTTCATATGTTCATCATCACTCGAAGCAATCATTTGCATAATATTCGAGCTGACTGCACCTTGAGTAGATTCCAGCAGATTGAGCGTGGCCTCGCCATGCTCCATCTAAGTTGAACAGCAGAGAAGTAAGAATGTGTTTCTGTTGAGAGTTGCCAGAAAGGACAAAATAACATACAATCGATGCGCTTTATTACCTTTAGCTTCATGATATTCCTCTCGTGCAACTGCCGCTCCTTAGCAACCGCAGCATCGATGGCCAACTTCTTAGTCGTTTCGTAATTTGTTAAAGCAGAATCCAATTCATGCTTTACTGAGGAACACATATCAAAAATGTAGGTCACAATGTGTTTTGCTTCTTGCTTTGATAGACCTTTGAATGTATTTGACTCAACGAACCTCCACATTCGATTGCTGCTTTCAAACTCGGGAAAGGAAGTTCTCGCAGTTGCCTCAAGATCTTCAATCGCCAACCTTATAGCGCTACAGTCAGCGTCGATACATTCTAGCTGACCTATGTCAACAGTGTCACTGTTGCTATTTATCAACCGCTTTCTTTCAGCCATAGCAGATTCCAAGTGGCGCTTATATTCGTCAATTTGTGCCTTGATAATGGAGCATTCCATTTCACGGTCAATCCATGCCTCAAGTTCGTCTTTCCTGCTCTCCTGAACCTCACCACCATCTCCACCCAACGAAGACGAAAGTCGCATACGTTCTACAGTCTTCCGCTTCTTCTCAAGCTCTAATCGCGCCTTCTCTCTTGCGGCGGATTCATCAATCTTTCTCTTTAGTACTACTGCCTGCTTCTCAGCTATACTCTTGATTTTGCTTAGTTCAACCTTCAACTTCTGACTATCCCTCATCAACCGAGCTGCATTTTGTTGAGCAGCCTTCTTCTCGGCACGAATTTCAATCGACGCTTCCTTCAGTTTCTTCTGCAAATCAGCACGTCGTCGCTTGTCTTGTGCGATTTCAGCCATGAGACGAGCGCATTTCTTTTCTGCTTCCTCCTTCATCTTCAAGCTCTTGGTGTGCTCATTCGCTTTCTGCTTCAGCTCGTCAATTCTTTCCTCGAGGCTTTTGACTTGCTCACGAAGTCTTTTTGTCACTGGATTGACAGCTGTTTTGCATTTGCGACGGCTGTTGTCTTCCAAATCTTTCTTCATTTGTTCCATGAGTTGATCACGTTCGCAAGTAAGACCATCAACTTCCGACTGGAGAAGACGGAGAGAATTTTCAAGGTGAACTTGAATGTTTTCACGGCAGGAACGTTCTTTCAAAATCTGTTGCAGCATTGCTTCCTTTTGCTCGATAGTTCCACTAACTAGAGAGAGCTCATTTGTGAGTTGCTCGCTCTGGGAGTCAACATCGTCTTCCGAAACTGAGACATCGGCAATAGAAAGAGTCTCACTAACAGCAGCCAAATCACCTTTACCCGTGATGATTGCTCCTGCTGTAGCTCTTGCAATGACAGCATCAGCACGTGCCTCGAGGAGTTCCGATTTACACTCAGCCAATTGACAGCGAAGCTGACTAACTATGTCTTCAGACTCATCAGCATCAAACTTTCCAGAGATGTCAATGCCCTGCTCCTTTGCAATCTCAACAATACTTTCAAACTTTGCCTGCCACTTATCTGCACGTAATGAGGCTTCCAAAACTTCATCAGCGTGACTCTTGATGCGCTCCTTCAACAAATCGTTTTCAGCTAAGAAGGAGGAGCACTGTGCTTTGAGGGTGGCCACTTCTTCAATATTTGCATGCACTGGTAATGAATGCATCCTTGATATCCCAGAAGAGAACAGCGAACCATCGCGCATTTGAGCCAATTCCAACTTTAATTGTTGATTTTCCTTACGAAGCGCAGCTGCTTCTGCAGCGGACAACCCGTCACTTATCACATTGCGGACAGCAGAGTTTTTGATGTTGCGTGTGCGTTCAGCATATCGAAGCGTGTTTACAGATTCTTCTACATTTGACTCTGCGGGAGAGATGCAAGCTATCATGACTGTGCGCGAGTTCCCTGTACGATGACAGATGGAGGTTGATACAAAAGTAAGCTCTTGAAATGATATGAACATGAGGATAGGTTATCAAAAACTTACCGCCAAGAGAATCCTGCAACAGTCGAGTCAATTTTGAATCCCGATACGGTATGTGCGCAATGCTCTTCTTACCACATCCATGCATTTGCCCCATCTCAGAAAGTGCAGAAACCACTTGACCCAAAACAAACAATCCTTTATTAATATTGATGCCTTCCTTCATTCGTGCACCCTCGGCTCCAGTTTTCTTGATCCGTTCAGATCCAGCAAGGTCAACAAGTGTTAGCCTGGCACGCGTCAGTTCCCGTGGCAGGGCCGGGGCAACATTTTCTTTATCACCACTATCGTCAAGAGGAGCGATCGTTACATTTAATGTACAAATTGCATGACTTCTGCTAGACACAGCATTCATAAGTGTGGATCCCGTTGCTCTTCTTGCGGAAGCCTGCACCATCAACCTCCTAACCTCTGCAGGGCTGGACACGACAAAACTTTTGAGATTTTGAACTACCACACCCTCAGTTTTGGAATCTCTTACTTGCAGAGTATTGGACGATGGATCGTCTGAAAGTAGGTCGATGGCCTGCTCGTTGTAGATTTCAAGGTATGACATTTCTACCTTGACACGTTCTGGACCAGATGGTAGAGAGGATCTTACGTGAAATAGGTCATAAACAGCACGGGCAATTACTCCATCAGGGGGCGAGGGTGGTGCGAGTTTGTTCTTGGCGTTATTGCTGCTGCTGATGCTTTCGATGCCACCATCAGTTCCCATTGTGAATGTTTTGCCTGTAAGATATAAGAAAGCAACAAGGAGTTAGCCAATATACAGAAAAATCGGGTAGCTATAGTGACACAAAACATCCCGCCTAAGGTACTCACCACTGCCCGTCTGCCCATACGCCAAAATAGTTCCATTGAACCCTTTGTAAATGCTATCCCTGATCAAATTCCCTGCAGTCCCCGCATAAACCTCCTCTTGACTTGCCTGCGGACCAAAAACCGAATCAAATTCAAACCTCCTTTTTCCATCGGCCGCCTGTCCATCTAAAACAAGGATCTCGTGGATCGCAGAATTGGCTAGGATGCACTCTGCAGATTGTTCGTTGCGTTCTTTGTTGGAGAGAGGACGAACTCTTGCCACGACTCGAACATTTTGTTCGTTGTGGGATAGGGTGGGAGCAGTGGTGGCGCGTTGATCGTTTGTGCGATTGGATGACTTTGTGAGGGGGGCGGTGATGGGTCGTGGGTTGTCATGCGTGGGTTGCTCGGCAGAGAAGGATGTGCCTCTGGATATTGCCGAGTCTTCGTCCATGGTGGAGGAGGATCCGTCGGATGGTCGTGACATGGTAACCTCAGTTGGTAAGGTGTGGTACTTGGCTTTGACTTGATGAGATGCTAACGATCGATCGACCCGAAAACTGAAGATCGATTGAATACGTAGAACACGGTAGTTCTCACGGTGTGTTAAATGTCAAAGTTTTGTTAGGTCATCGCCCGTCGCCACATTGCATCTCTCGCACGAAAGAACACAACCATGCATGAACCACGCGTAGAAACGAAGAAATACACAAGAAACACACACGATACAGCATGATGTGCTTGACAGTTGTTCGATCGACGACAGAAGACATCCATACAATTTGAAAACTGTACTGAAACGGAAACCTGTTCCGAAACTTCGTTAAGAATGTCAACACAAAAGATATGGTATATAAGCTGTTATACACCCATGTATATGCATTATCGACAAGTTCGAGATTTTCCCTTTTATTTGTGTTTTATTCCCTCGTTTATTAAAATGACTATTTTGAAAGGTGACTCCCTATTATCAAAATATTCCCATTTCGAATCCACTGCTTTACTTGCTTACTAACGTCTGTCCATCGATCCTGATGTGTGTAGGAATCTATAATATTGGACTGAAGGCTCTCTGTTCATGCTTTGTGCATCCATCATGACCTTCCTACGTACACGGCTGCCCACCCTCAACCCCCATGACGACATCGCCCGCCTCGTGCCTGCGATAATTCCCCACCTCCGCTGATACTGTAAGTTCTCAGCCGCCGGAAAACATTGGGCTAGTCGACCTCGGTTGCATTTCAAAGCATCCTCGATTACTAATCTATCTCACTTGTGTCATACGCCTCCTAATTTTCTTCCCTAGAAACACAAATCATCCAAAATGGCTGACGTCGAAGAACCCATCGAAGAAACCATCGAAGAGCCCGTCGAAGAAGAGGAGGAAGAAGAATTCGTTGCCGTTGGAGGAGCCACCGAAGTAAAGCTCTTTGGTAAATGGACCTTTGACGACATCGAAGTGCGAGACATCTCCCTCGTTGATTACATCGCCTGTAAGGGTGCCCATGCCACCTACCTCCCACACACTGCGGGACGATACCAAAAGAAACGCTTCCGCAAGGCCTCATGCCCCATTGTGGAACGTCTCGCGTGCTGCCTCATGCGCAAGGGCCGTAACTCGGGCAAGAAGCTTATGGCTGTCAGGATCGTTCAGCACACTTTGGAGATTATTCACTTGTTGACCGATCAGAATCCCATCCAGGTTGTGGTGGATGCCATTATCAACAGTGGGCCGAGGGAAGATTCTACTCGCGTCGGAGGTGCTGGTGTCGTCCGTCGTCAGGCTGTGGATATGTCTCCCTTTAGGAGGGTAAATTATGCGTTGTACCTTCTTGCTACTGGTGCAAGGGAGGCCAGTTTCAGGAACTTGAAGACCATGGCTGAGTGCTTGGCTGACGAGCTGGTCAATGCTGCCAGGGGAAGCAGTAACTCTTACGCGATCAAGAAGAAGGATGAAATTGAGCGTGTGTCCAAGTCTAACCGTTAAGTAAAATATCATTTAGTTCCTTCAGTCTCTTGTTTGTACAGCTGTTTTGTCAGAGGTCTTGAAATGATTCCTACATTCTAGGAAGCTATAAATTAGTTCTGTCAGAAGAATTTGAAATTCTTACAGTATTTTGAATCCAACCGAAACGCAAATAATACTGTTCCTTTTCTCTATGTATAAAAATACCTCCGCGACCACCATGAACATGGCCCCATGACAATATCATCAATTGAACTCAACAATCGATATTTACAACCTCCACCTCTTTTGCGTCCAATCCTCTCTCCGTCCTCGCAGCATCACATAATTCACACCTCGCTTTTGCAGTTGTATTCCGTTCATTTCGGAAGGTACACCGGAGACACGTCCATGGTCCTGCATCAATTATCTTAATATTACATGCCTGGGAGGGAGACTTCTTCTTCTTTTGGCGATGCGGTCGCGGGGTGGAGGGTGTTGGTTTAGCGGTCGTCGTGAGTTGATTATGTTCTTTTGTATCACTTGAGGAAGAAGGCGATGCTGATTCAGAAAAGGGTTCGGTTGCAGAGGAGTCGTCTCCGGTCACAGCACGTTCTTTCATTAAATTCAAAGAATTTTGATCCACTGCTTTGGGATTAACTGAATCTTCTGAATTACTCTGACTATCTAACGCGTTGTTTTCGTTGATATTACCCATCTTTGCTCTACCCTTTTGAATCAACTCGCGAAATCCATTTCTCATAGTCGCATCAAATGCAGCATCGCCACTGGTGAGTGTGGTATTGGATCCCTTTCCTCGAAGTTCCACAGTTTGTTTCAGTTTATTCATGTAGGATTCATGCCGTTGGGATCCATTTTGAATGGCACGGGTGGCTTCTCTCTGCGGAAACAAAAGATTTCAGTCGCTAATCTTCAGGGACGTTCAATCAGCAACAAACAATAAACACACCTTTCTTTCCGTCTCCCTCTTATTAATCTCCTTCAGGAGCTCCGCCACACTTCTAGGATGATCTGAATCACACTCGGAATTATACAAAGTGATGTAATCAGAATGCCTTCTCTTCAGATCTTCATCGGTGCCATGCGACGGTAAACCCTCCTTGTAGCAGAGTTCAGCGAGTTTTTTACGTTTCAGGCCGTGATACAAGACGACGGTTTTGCGCTGTAGCGTGATTTTAGGTTTGGGTTTCTTAGAAGAGTGAGAGTGCGTGCGGAAACTTTCATAATCGGAATCGTCATCATTGTTACTGTCACTGGAATGGGCATACGTTATAGTCTTCGTGACATTCCTGCACGCTCGTTTAGGCGCCCTCTCCCTTTTCTCTTTAAAGTCATACTTTCTCTTACTCTCGCTATTGTCCTCGCCACAGTGTTCGTGGATTTGTCCATTAATAGGCTCGCTAGTTTCTTTACCCATCTTTTCCTTTTCAAGCACATCTAATCTCACAAAACTAGACAGCAGCCCTTCTCGCATTTGTTTATAAATATCCAATTGGTTTTCAAAATGATGATTGGGTAGAATCGCATTTTCGTAGTCGTTTTGTCCTTTTCTGGTTCCAATCTTTCGAGTTCACCACAAAAGAATCAGTTAACCAATGCATGTCAACGCGAGACAAGTGCTCAGGTCGTCGCCACACAAACGAAATAAAGCATTCTTACCAACTGATTGCACTCCGGACAACGGCACTCCCTCTTCATCCCTCCCATCCCCCACTTACAATGTCTCCTGACACACTCGGAGCAAAACGTATGAAGGCACGGCAGCACGGCTACGGGCGCCACGTATATTTCGCCGCATATGCTGCAGCGAAAGGAGGCGTCAAGGGAGAAGAGGGATTTGTGCAGGGGATTAGAGGAAGAAAAGTGCGGTGGCGTGACGAATGCGTATTCGTCGCTTGGGATGGGGAAGGAGGAAGATTTTTGGAGAGGCGCTGTGGAGGAGGCGGTTACTGTTCGAGTTTTTTGGGCATTTTCTGGCAATGTTGTCGTTGCTGTCACATCGTTTACAACTTTCGTGGAATCAACACGACCCTTCTTTGCTATCGCTGCGCGCTTCGTAGCTTCATCACCATCAATTCTGCCCTGAGTGTTTATGTGTTCCATGGTTGTATTGATGGCATTGGCCGTGGCGACGCTATGCTGCGAGAAGTTTTGTGCAGTGTACACATAGCAACTGTGCAGACTTGTGCAGGCAAGATGATATCGATAGAGTGTTTGAAAAATCGGCCAAAGTTGCGCGCCAATTCTCCCACCATGAACAACGGGATAAAAATTGTTCCAAAACAAGGTAACGGGTGCCTCGTGATTGGTCTAAACGTCTAAACGTCCAATAAACCAAAACCGAATAATGGGTGCCTGCCATAATTTGGTGCCATTTTTTTTCGTTCTAGATTTTTTCGGTTCTAGAACAGCTGAAATAATGTTCTAGAAAAAATCGAATTGATAATTTAAAATCTTGGTTCTAAAAAATTATGTCGTTTCAAAAAATATTCACGTGTTCTAAATTTAAGAAAGCCAAAACAGATATATTTAGTTCAATTTGTGGCCCACGGACCTTAAATAGTTATAGCCGTCTGCGTTTCCGGCCTAACGGCCTCTCTTGTGGCCCACGGACCTTATATCTAAAATAGCTAGGAGTATTTAACCCTTTCCCCTAACCCACGAGGCTATTAATTCCCTAACAATTCGGAGTCGTAATCTACGCGTTGATCTAACCCTACTCCGTAGGGTTAGATGCTAAA
>JALLPC010000788.1:0-10211 GCA_036940045.1 Stephanocyclus meneghinianus | reverse complement strand
ATACCTATGTAATCGTATTGTATGGTACGGTACCATACCTCGTAGCTGCAAAGCAATCTACCTCTATATTGGTTTGAGATGGCGCGGCACGCGATTGAAAACGTGACTTTGGGCTAATGACATCATGATCATGATCCTACAACAACAATATAACGCAGCTACAATTAGATAATCGACGCTCCCTAATAGATAACAGACCCACTCAAGGAACCATGGCGTTTTCCTTCGGCGCCTCGCAATCAACCACAACCGCGCCATCCACCACGACAGCACCGGCGACCGGAGCTCCCACTGCCGCCTCTGCACAGACACCGGCTTCGGCGACCACGAACCCATCCACAACTTTCACATCGCTGGCAAACATCCCGGCGTACCACCACTCCTTTCCCCGATTGAAATATCGCCATGCCGTATTGATTCACTTGGATCGCGTGAAGGAGGGACATTCTGGTCGTGAATTGATTCATCTCCTCTCCGCAGGTGGCGGCCACGACTACGACGACGATGGCGTCGACCCTATCGGCGCAACTTTGGCCAATCCAACGGGCATTTTGAAGAGGGGCGAGCATCCCGAGGAGGGGCTGAGGAATGCCTTGTTGCGTTGTTTGGAGAGTGATGCTGGGAATGCAGTCAGCTCTGCCGGTGGCTGCGGCAGTGGGGGGTTGTTTGGCACCTCTGCCTCTGGATCGTCCTTTGGCAACCCCTCCAAGCAACAACAACAGCAACAGCAACACGTGTGCATAACCCTTCACGACAGACCCACAGCCGTCACCCCATCCATCGCCAAAGACATTCTACGTCTCTCTGACGAACTCCATCTGAATATCGTGGACAGTGTCGCTCTGTTTGCCGAGGCAAACGCCATGGTTCTCGGTGGCAATGCCATGGAGACACAGCGGAAGGAACTAGACAACGATTTTTTAGACATGTTGATTCGTAAAGGGGGAATGGGCATAGTGGAAAGGTCTCGAGAAGACACAGGATCAGATTCGATTTCACTGCATCAGCCGGAAGTTTCTCCCGTAATTCTCACTGCTCGCCGTCTCTTCTTCCACGAACGATCGTCATTGCTCTCCACCGTCTCGGATTTGATCCGTCATCGCGTCGAAGCTGCGGACGAATCGACGAATGCTTCCTCGTTTGATGAACCAAACCCAGTTATTGTGGCGACGGACCAACTCCTTCGATTCGGGTTGGTGGGGAATCTAATCAAAACAATACGAGAGTTGAATGATAGGACGAGAGAAATCCGGCGGGGACTGAGACGTATTCGCGAGGAGAGGAAAGAGAGGGAGAGAAGGAGTGGTATGGTTGGTAGTGCTGTTAGTAATAGTGGGGGCAGTGCGTTTGGTAGTGTGGGAGGAATGTTCGCTGGGGTGCCTGTAGCAACGGGTGTGACAGAGACGTCACCGGAGCAAAATTTGGATATGGAGTGTGCTTTGCTGGGATTCACACAAATGCAACGTCATGTGGCGGCCGAATGTCTTTTTTATCTTGCGTATCATACTCAGTTGACAAGCGACGAGGTGGCATCTCTCATTGACTTGATCAAAGATTTGACAAATGGAAATGAATCTTTGAATGACGAGGGACTGCCGCTCCTGAATCCCCTGATGAAAGACGTTCCCAATCCGTACGAAGAGGCGCTGGATTCTTTATCAGCGTTTAGTTCGTGGCAGCAGCAGCAACAACATCATTATGGCATTGGAGCATGGAACAAGCCCGTCCCTCTCAAGGTAAAGGATTCAAACCAGTGGGAAACAGAGCTCATCTGCAATCTTTGGGGAAGAGGTCTACCTCAATTACTGCAATGCGTTTCGACTTTGATCATGAGTGTCATGTGTGCCTTGGACGCGAGGCATGTTTTGATGGAACGAGAAAATCATGGTCCCAATCACTTTGGAAAGGGGAATGCTCTATTGCCCCCCATGAGAGGCGATGCCATGCCTTCATCCATTGGCCATCTTCAATCCATTCACTCACGTCTGGACCCTGACAGTCAAGACGTTGAAAAACAATGGAAACGCTGTGATATTTGGGGCCTCCTACTCGTGCCCTACGCTCTTTTGTTGCGCAACGCAGCCGGGCCGCAGCTGCTCTCCCCTCCTCGTGCCGGAGGAGGATCGAGATCGTCTCCTAGTCGTAGCCCCCCCATCAGAGTGGGCCAGCTGAACGTCAAGGCGACGTACACCAAATGTCTAGTTGTGGCTTCTCAATTGAAATCGCTGACTTTTGCCCGAACGTCTCTCATCCCGTCGTTTGGTGGGCGCCTCGCGTCAAGACTCGAATGTCACGGGGTCGACTCATCCGTTGTTGACTTTTACGTGAGTGTCTTTTCCGACTTTACCGCTCAATTCGTCGATGCGCTCTGCGCCACGGGCAATTTGCCCATCACCCGAAGGGAATGGTACGACGAAGAGTTTAATTTGGCTCAGACGGAGTGGGCAGAAAAAGAGCAAAAACGATTATTCGGGGTTTGGGCTGGGCAGGCCGTGAGTGAAGATACCAGCGGACCACGGGAGGTGAATGTGATGGACAGGCCTGATTGTTTGGAAGATATCTTTGCTTTGGTGTCAAGCGTTTGCTCGACTTATCCTGAAGGGGCAAAGGCATTTTGGAAGATAGTCGAAGAGGAGGATTTGGACGAACAGGGCATGTGTCCAGTTGTTAGTCTCGCCCCCAGTCGATTCCTTGAGAGGCTGGATTTAATTCATGCAGATAGTGACTCGCTACTATTTGTATATATCTCCTTCCTCGCATCGCTGGCACTTGCCGAAGGAACAGACTGCAGCGAAGCGACCAATGGCGCAACAGCAATACATTCTTTTCTCTGCGGCGACCGCAGTATTAATCACCAGTCTGAAAGACACGTCCCCTTTGGCTGGACAAACGTTATAAACGCAATTCGATTCTATGCGGAGCTTTTGAGTCCCGACGAAGGGGAAGATAGCAAAAAGAACGCCACCGATAATTTTCGCCAATCGAGTTCAAACGTTGATGCTTCTGAATCTTCCACTTCTTATTATTATGGAGTGAGCAGTATTGAGGCATCGACTGCGACGTCGTCTTCGTCGTCTCCTGAACAGAGAGGTAAGGGGCATCCATCGTCCCCAGACGATCCGAAAAAGGAAGACTTGGGCGAAGTTGGTACAAACATGTTAATGGCATTGCTCTGTCTCATCGCGAACGTTGCTGCGCGATCGTGTGCGGCCCGAGAGCACATTCTAGGGCTTGAACTCCCTGTACAAAACAGCGGTCTACCAAATGAAAGTTACCAGGAGGGCAGTTTAGAAATATTGTTCTCTCTGCTCACCACCCCAATTTCAGCTGACATCAAGGGAATGACATTCAATGCCATCGCAAATTTGCTTCAACCTACAGCTCAAGTCTCCTCTACCCACGGAGATGCCAAATCTAAAGCCGGCAAGCGAGCTTGGGAACTGCTCGAAATGACTCAGCTCCTACCTATTAAGTTATTGGAAAATGGCTCGCTCAATCCAAGCCCGGTATCTTTATCCTCTTTTTCTACACTCGGAAGAAATCAAGTGAGTCTACATTCTTCGTTCTTTTTGGTCTGCTGTCTACTTTCCTGGTTTATTCACTTCTTCTCTTGTGTTCACATGCTTCTTTAGATTCTAGATGCAAAAGAGCTGCCACTCAGCGTCTTTCCTCCATCCGGAGATTACGGGCTGATATTCCTAATGGAACATGTAGAGGCCGAAGCTGGAATTTACCCATGTACTGAAGGGTTCATGTATCTATTGACAACGCTCATCAGAACTGTAGGATGTCCTCCAGATCTAGGGTCTCAATGGAGATTGCGCTCTGGCTGTTCACCATACGTTGAATTTGTCACAAGCTTTGTACTCCCGCGGGCAACAGGGTCATTCAAGAATGTCAAACCTCTTCCATTCGCAACAATAGCAGATGAATGTCGTGTCATCAATCGAGTTTTGGAGGTCATCGAGGCAATCTTAGTCCGCTATGTCGTACCTTTCAGGATTGAAAATTTCTCATTTGATGAATTCAAAACCGAGTACCAATCTTTCTTGAACGTTGCAAAGGATGATCTTGGCGTTTCACTTATCCTACCAGAGATCTTGCGTGCTGGCGACTCTCTGGATGCCGACGAAATCAAGGATGCCATTCAAGACTTCAAAAATATCTACATAAATCCACAAGATGGCAAAAGAATTCCAACGTCTCAAGCTCAATCGCTGGACGCATCTGCGGGAAATCATGGACTTCTGCTTCCTAAGACTCCAGGTTTTTACATCATGTCTAGTCTTCTGTCATTCAACAAAGGCCACCTTCTAAGTACTATTCACAAGCTTCTTTACCAACATGGAGGTTCAGGTGATGTGCAAGAATGTAGTGAAAACATGGTTTCCAGGTCACTTGCCACTGCACTATTCCGTGACACACCGCCATCCCTTGGCTCTACTAAACTTTGTGTTGACTACACGGCTCAGCAGCAGCGAAAGCAAGTTGACCCGGACTCATACAAAACATCAATATCGTCGCTGCAACAATCAATGGTTCAGCCGGTTCATCCGATGGTTCTCCTATCATGCTCGGAGAATGGATGCCAAGATGGATTTTCTCATGGCATATTAGCAAATGATGCAATTCTATGGAGGGAGCGAACGATTTTGTTGTCTCTCAGAATTCTGTGTGCAGCTGCGGCGCGTGAGGAATCATTCACACAGTTACTCAAGAACTCCTCTCTGACAATTGTTCCGGCACTTTCATTCAAGGGCCCAATTCATGGATCCTTTGCGCACAGGCTTCTAGAGGAGCACAAGGTTTACGTGGCAAAGTTGTCGAATCTCTTGACGAAAGCTGCCACAGTTTCTTGTCAGCCAGAGATTCTTCCATTGATAACCGACTTTGTTGGGTATGGAGCAAGTTCTCTGGAGGACCACCAGGCTATTGCGAAAAACTCATTTTGCATAGTATCCTACATTTCACAGACGCTTCCGCAGTCTCAAACCATTCGATTTTTATGTGGTGATGATACAGATGGTTGCAGATTGGCCAATGCCTTCTCGAAAGGACTTCTACTGCCAACGAGCGAGGGGGAGCACTCTCAGTCCGTCCAAAACGCCATTTTGGATTTGATACTTTCCAACATCGGAATCGAAACGTCGTCCCGTTCGAATTTATCCCTCGTGACTCTTGGTCAAAGCGGATGCAAACACAATTGTCTCAATGCCATCTTAGAGTTGATATCCAACGTTAGTTTTGTGCTTAACTCAAAGACGTCGTCATCTGCAGCGAAGTGCTTCGAGTTAATCTTCAGATTGATGCGACTAGGAGTTTCTAACACACCATCTATTTTATTCTCACCCCATTTTTGGCATGTTCAAGCCTTGCGCTATCTTGGATTGCAGAGTCCTTCTTCTCCGTCTATTCTGCATGAAATTTCACTTAGTTTTTGTTCAGATAATGGCGATGACTTGGAACTGTCAAAAAGGAACTGCGATGTCCTGCATAGTATTTCATGGCTTCTGAAAGGGCTAGCGCTTGAGTTGTACTCACTTGTTGGGGACGGGCGTGGATACACTAAGCTGGAGAATATGATCCCCACTCAATCACTTCTTGGTCTTTTAGATATCCTTTTCTCTCCGCCGAATTCACTGCTTCAGACGGCACTACTGGATCTCCCTCTCGGAGAACCGACCAACGAGTCCCTTATGCAGTCGCTTAATTCGTCGGCACTTACACATGATATCATCAGGCGAGCATCTGTACCAATGCAAGGCCCAAGTGATGTGTGCGCTCGATTCGAAATCTTAGACCTGATAAAACTTTCAAGCTATTTCCAAAATGATCAACAGAGTATAGAGGAAGCCCAAATTGGCTGGGCTGTTGCGTGGAACTCATTTGTCGCTCGTGTCTGTGCATGCTTTCACATTTCCCAGGCCTGGAGCGATGTTTGCAGAACAGGAGCAATCGTTTTACACGTGATGGAATTCAGCGGATCAAGGATGACGTGCATGAAACCCATAGTTCTTACAAAGATGTTGTGCTCCATTCTCGTGCGGCTTAATAATCCAGAATGTTTAGATGAAATAGGTCAGTATGGTTTACTCCATGGCGCTGAAACTGCCCTCACAGGAGGTGTTATTGATTGCGAAAGTGCGTTGCCGCTGAGTGTGGCAGCTCTTTGCCTGACTGATATACTCTCCACGAAATTGCTTGATCCAGCAGAAACATCAGAATATATAATTGCAGATGAAGACGTCACTAGAATTAGTGCCTTGCTTGATGGTGCCATTTTATCTTGTGCGCAAGGTGGTAATGGCATGTCATATGTCAATGAACGAGCGAAGATTTTGAAATGCGCCTTGTCCCAGATTCTTGCTTTGTCTGAAGGAAGTGATTAATATATTCGAATTGCTATAACATTTATATCCTTTTCAGTCTATGTTGACTTTCCATTGTAACATTCAATCAATCAACAATTTATTTTAGAAGTATCGCATTATGGTACCAAGGCCGAAGGTGCTAAAATGCTGACAATCTGATCTTATCACCTAATAGGTACAAATCATGCTGAGTGCCCTGGATACAGCTGTCCCCCTTCCTTCATGTGAGCAATCATAGCCCCCGAGAAGGCGCGATTTTCACGAGTCCAGTGTTCTTAAATTAACGTTATCGGCTGACGAGCAACGTGTAATTCAGAACTCTTACTCCGATGCTAAACGCAACGAAATCAATCGCAAGCATGAATTCGATAAAAAACAAGATCTCCCTTTTGACATAATTTTCTCCATGCTTGAACCAGCCTCTTTCTCATGGGATGTCTCTTTTTACTATATTTTTTTTTACTCGTCGTTGCTGTTGCTTGAGAGCAAGTCGACATATCAAAGCTACAATCGCGTACGTTGCATTTATTCCATACCACTTCGGCGGACACCACCTCGCCAAGCTCATCTAAGAGAGAGAGCGTCGCTTCCGACAAGCTACAGAGGCATCCATTTGGATCATGCGATTCTTCGCACCAATGGTTTTCTATTATAACGGACTTCACAGGAAATGTGTTGCCCAGATCAACCTCCCACCACGAATTGGTGTCATTGGTACTCGAAGCAGTCGTCACATTGCCATCCACAGCAAAAGAAGCAATTTTTGCTCCGAACGTAGACGACTGGCTTGCAGTTTTGTCCAACGCAATATTTACATCATCTGATGATAAGACTTGTAGTTCGAACATCTGAACTTGCCCTCCCGCTGCAGACTCAATCTTTACTTTTCGAGCTTCAGGATAACACGCTTTTAAAGAAAGCAAGAAAGTTTGCGATGTGCCTACTCTTGTAAAACTGAAATTCAGACGAAGGAGAAGGGTTATCAGCAGTGCAAGAATCCTCGTTACTTTTATTTGCTGGTCCATCTATCTTTGCAACATTTTTTGTTCTTCGAGGTCTTATTTATGATAAAATTGTTTTTGTTCACAATGAAAGCGAAGAACGATCCTCTGTGGCATCGATTGATCAAAAAATATGCCAAGACGTAAAATCGAAAAAACAAAACAAAACACAGTTTTCCCTGTTTCGTGACAGCCTGAAGGCGCATTTGTAGAAAGTTTATTTTATGGAATGGTCATCATTACCCTGGCCTCATTTTTTCATTTGTTCGCAGCATTTCACTTCGTTTCATTGTGGCAGCCTCTATTAGTCGCTGCCTAAGAAGACGTGATAGCGCACCAAGAAGTAACTTAATTTAAACAGAGAAGTGCAAATGGATTAGGATTAATTGATTGTCATTTGTATTTCATCATGTTAGGAAGTAAGACTGTTTCTGCAAGGTGTCATACATACCTTTGGATACATCAGACTGATTTAGTTCGGCCAATAGGCCAATGAAGGTTGGGGAAACAGATGTACAAAAAAAATGTTATGTTTTCACTATTGATTAGATCAAATGGATAATATTATTATAACTTTTATTCTAAACACCTAAATCCATATCATCATAGTGAACCTCAAACAAAGGCTCACCATTCTCAATGGCCAACTGAGTAATCACACAAATAGCAGCAAACACATCGCGGTGATGAATCAGGTCATTGCGGAAGACCTGTCTCAAAATACCCCACTGCTTGAATCTTTTGTTCACAGTTTCATGGCGGGATCTCACTCGCTTTGCCATAGCCTCCTTCTCCGCTGGTTCAGTCATACTCTTTGGGCACTTCACCCTCAATGGTGCCTCCCCTACATACCCATCGTCAGCCTCAACTCGTTCACCTGGCTCTAACCATGTTGCAAGTGCCTCACGAAAAATCATAACATCATTGTAAACTCCTGGCTTCCAAGGTCCACAAATCCAACAAATGTCACCCCCCAAGATTGAGAGAGCTACCTCATAACGAAGACCTGACCTTTTGAACTTGTGGGAATACCAATCTCTATTGGTCTGGGACCTCTGAAAATCTGTCCCATCTACACTCAGAAGGCAGTCATTAAGACGATCATTTTTGAACCTGTTGTCAAATAAAATCTAACAACACCAGGTTAACAAAATAACCACCTGCTGTAGCACATGCAACCTTCCCGCTTGGGTAGACATGCATGAAGAAAAGTGCCCAGAGTAAATGGGCAAGCTGGGCTTCCTGGGGGGTTAAATAGTGCTGATTCATCAACAGCCAAAGATGCAGTGCAATATTAGCCCCACAGCCAAAGAATGCACGGAATCGGTCATTTTCGGAGAGATCAGAGCCAACTTTGTGGCTAGAACGGTGTTGGAGGTCTCTACCGATGACGTAGATGTCAGCCAGTGATGGCGGAACTGTACGCGCTCGCTTCGTTCCAGAATTCTGGGCATCAGCATGCTGGACAGCAGCGGCGACAGCCTCATCGTAAGCATCAGGAGGATCTGTCATTGAGGATGGTGGTGGACTTCGACAGCAGACGGCGATGGCAGCAGTGACGATTGTTGATCGTGTCCTGTGCTGTTTCGAACAACACAGCCCTGACGAGTGGTGCCTGTTAGCTTTGCTTGTGTGCCCAAAACATCTGGTCGGTAAGTACACTATAATATGGTATGGTGTTGTACCGGGTACGATTTTTTTCTGCCTACGCACATGGCCTAAGCGAGCGGTGATCACGAATTCTGAGAAAGGATGCCTCTGCGTGAATGACAGTTCGCATTTGTTTCAAAACACGTAAGCTAAATGGGAATAAAATGTTGAAAATGGATGAGATTTATAAATCTTATCCTTTACTCGTAATCTTATCCGTTTGCAAAATCTTATCCATTTAGCTATAATATTGAAAATGGATAAGATTTTGTTTTGCCCGTAGCTTTTATACTAATTCCTTAATATAGAGGATAAGAATTCGTGAAACAGATAAGATATATAAATCTTATCTATTTTCAAAATCTTATCTATTTTCCTAATTATAGCCAAACGGATAAGATTTTAGGAGTCTGATAAGATTTCAATTACAAAAATTGTGCTGTTGGTACGAAATCTTTTTGAATCGTGCTGCTGGTTCAAAGTCTTGATGTCATTGGTGGCACAGGCCATGATGTCAGACCCACCAAGCAGACCTGCTAGTTCTTCCATCATAAATCGCCATGCCTCCAAAAGCGCGCACCAAAGTGTGGTGCAAGGCTGACGACGACAAGCTCGAAAAACTCATCAAGCAGCCAGGCAACGGTATTACCAGCAGCAGCTCCAAGAGCAACGTGGAACTTATTCAGGTGCACTGGCCTCACCGCACAAGCCAAGCGAATCTCAAGAACTTTCAGGCCCTCCTTCGCCGAAAACTCCAACAATTTGAACTTGAGGGAGCCCTTGGTGGAGCAAGAAGGAGAGCCGCCGCAGCAGCCACTAGAAAAGGTAAGTCTTGTTTCTTGTTTGATTTAATTCACAACAGAAACTCACCTTTTTTTCATCCTTTTCTTTAAAGACTACGGTGAAGACAACAACGACGACGACGACAGCAACGACGAATCCTACTCTGCATCGGAGCAAGACGACATCACCCTTGGCTCCGAAGATACCAATATCAACCAACAAGAAATTAACGACATCGAGCAAGAAGCCAGCATGAGTCGCACTCCCACCCGAACTCCCAAGAAGTCCACTGTAAAGTCCAAGACTACTGATGATCTTACAGATCAGCTCAGCAAGACATCGCTGAAAGACAACTCTGATGGGACCAACTTTTCCCAATCTTTTGCCAAGCTTCACTTCACCTTCA